>JARSSU010048242.1:0-43204 GCA_029619165.1 Eurosta solidaginis | reverse complement strand
AAATGTGCGGTAATAATTTAGAATACCCAATCTTTTCTCATGGACAATTGTATGTAGCTTGCTCACGAGTAGGCAAACCATCATCATTATTCTTTTACGCGAAAGATGGAAAAACCAAAACGTTGTCTACCAAAAAGTGTTACAATAATGTTCGAATGAAATTGTATCAAAGAATTTGTTTTGTTTAGTAATAATTTTATTCTTTTTCAGCAAATCGTTGAATTTATTACCTAGCGAAGCGGGCGAGGGTACACTAGTATCAACATAATCGCTTTAAATGCAATACACCGACAAACCCACAGATTAATAACATGGATATGAGCTTACATATTTTTCTAGTTCCAACCCAATTCTCTGCAATATTTTCAAGCTCAGCGAGATCGTGAAAAACACTATTTTTCCTTAGCGCACTTTACTTTTCATAATAAATGCAACAAAAACAAGAAGATGAAATAAACAAAGAATATGGCGGACTTCACTTTTCTTCACACACCCATACACACACACCACACCTTTGCGCTTATTTCCATGCTCACAAATGCAAAATGTTGAATTGAGAAATTGCAAATGCTTACACATTAGAAGCTCTAAAGCGCACATACATGTACATATATGTGCGTATGTGTGTACACGTAAGTTTACATATTTCACATTACATTTTCAAATTTATGAAAAAAATTGTGAGCGTGACAACAGCAATTGTCATAAGTGCCAACTTAACTGGTGTGAAACAAAACTGAAACAAAAGTAAAAAATTAAGAAAAGCATTCAAAGTGCTCTTAGACATTTTGTGTAAGCTTTTAACATATGCTTTCATTATTTCCCTGCAGGGAATACAAGCCAAAGGGGAAAAATGTTGATACTGGATTGTGAAAATGCCTTGCAAGCAAAGATTACAAAATATTTAAGGAGTTACGCACAAATACCAACCATGAGGTAAATAGGAGAATTAAAACTCTTTGTACAAACGCGGCCAGAAATCAAAGGTTCCAGGGCTCTTTACATATGTATGTTTCACACTACTATAATGTGTGAGTGAATAAAAAAATAGCAGACCAAAAGTCATACGATCTCTTCATTATCTTGGTATATGATTTCCTGCAGGGACTAGTGGGAAAAAAAGAACGTAAACGTATTTCCGTGAGGGATTTTAAGTAATTATTATGAGACTGTTTAGTAAGTGCACTTTAAGTGATGGATGCAATGCACACTTCTATTTACGAGTTAAAATGCATTAAGAAACAAAATTAAAGAAAACATTTCTCTTATGAGAATAAATTAGAAATTTTTTTTGGCACATTTAGTAATACGCGACACAAATTGATTCGCAATGAATTATGCAGAACAAGGTAATAAGGAAGTGCTGTGATATATTGAAAAAAAATTATTTTTTTTATGTTACGGCATGTCACTTCATCTTATGCTACATCATGCTTTGTTGCGTAAAGTCATGCTCCGTTATGTTATGTTATGTTATGTTATGTTATGTTATATTATTTTGTGTTATGTTATGTTATGTTATTTTATGTTATGTTATGGTACGTTATGGTATGTTATGTTATGGTACGTTATGGTATGTTATCTTATGTATATATGTTTTGTTATGTTATGTTATATTATGTTATGTTATATAGTATGTATCTATGATTTGTTATGTTATGTTATGTTATGCTATGTTATGATTTGTCACATTATGTTCCGTTGATAGGCAATTGCTTATATCACAATGTTAGTTTCAGAAAGCCTGCAGCCGACCTCTGCTGGATGGACATCGTCAGTGACAGCGCTCAGCATCCCATCGCGGAGACAAATGAGCTAGCTGCAAATTACTTGTCAGAACTTATGTTGCACAATACAACAAATGTCTCGAAAAAAGCATTTTTCCCACCAGATGGAAGATAGCATGGCTAGTTCACATTTCAAAAGGAAAAGGAAACTACATTTCTCCATTGCCTTGCAGCCCACTGTACTTGTTGTACACTGAAGGCAAACTGCTGTAGTGAGCCTGAAGCAACGCCTGACGGGAACAGCAGAAGATATGAGTAAGCCGTTTTACGAAAGTCACAGGTCAATAATGATAGTTCTGCTGGTCACGTTAAATGTCAAAAATGCGTTAACTCAGCCAGGTGCGACGATATGCTTGAGTCACTAAAACGCTCTTTGAAGGTACCGCAATATCCTCTGGAAATATTATACCGGTATTTTTATACAAAAACAACCACTGTAAAATAAAGGTACGGTACAGGCGGAGTAGCCTAGAGTTCGGTACTAGGTCCCGAAGCTGAAAGGTAGCACAGCTAAAACTACGCAAGGTGAAAATTTGGCAACAAGGTTTAAGGCTCGGGGCAGCTTTGTTGCAGGCCATATGGCCATAACAGTATAGCGTCATCTAATATCGAGAAAACGCAATATATTCCCGTGCCTGAGCTTCGAAGGAGATCTTGGGGCTACAATTGAACGGGAGAGTTGGTGTCAGGTTGCAGAAATTGCAGAACATACTATACATGTGACCTGGAATCATGAAAAACATCCTTTTGTGCGAAAATAAGTTTTCGATAAAAACGCGTTTAAAGTTTTTTTTAGCTTGACTCTGTGTAGGCTGGCCGTTGTGAACGAATTTTGTAATTAAAATTTAAGTGACTTCCCGATAAGCTATAAGCTTGAAACTTGGAACTTGGCTCAGAACACGATGACAATGCAAATATAAGGAAAAAATTTCCGATAGGCAGCGCATGGATCGAAATAGTTCAAAAAATCGTATTTGTGGTCCGATTTGGCTTTAAATGTGATTTGTGAAAAAACTAAGAAAGATAGAAAACTGCGGTTTGTTCTATTGGAAAGTGCGTTAGATTTTCCTACAAGAATCGCTCAAAAAGCGATCAACGGCATTTGCGCACAATTGGGCCGTTTCATGATTCCAGGTCACATATGTGTCTACGGATGGTTCCAAATTAATGGAGGGGGTCGGGTTAGATGTTTACTGTGGCGATCCAGAAATAAGTACACAGGCTTCCATATTACTGCAGCGTCTTTCAGGCCGAAAATAAAGACGTCAAGAAAGCAGCAGAAATTCTGGAGGGAATGTACTTACGCTGCAGTTGCGACAAAGGAAATAGTCTCACACATTACTTCTTCAAAAAGTGTTCTGGAATGTAAAGAAGTATTGGAAAATACATCTATAATGGGTTCCTGGTCACAAGTGGATAGAAGAAATGAAAAGGCCGATGAGTTGGCATAGAAGGGAACAACATTTGCTAAATTCACGATAGACGTCCCAATCCGTTTGGGGGAAATCAAAAGGAGACAGGAGTTGCATATGGTCCATCAAACAGAAAAGGTGTGGACAAAAGCGTGGGGCTGAAAAATTTGTAAGGTCATTTGCAAAGTCTATGATATTAGACGCACAAACTGGGCCCATATCTCTAAAGAAAAAATACTTTAGGCTCACGATAGGCATACAAACTGGGCACTGCCTTCTGGCGTCACATGCTTATAAGTTAGGCCTCATTAGTAACAGCAGGCGTAGGAAGTGGGACCTGCAGAAAGAAGCGACTGAGCACGTTCTGTGTTCGTGTTTTTCGCTCTTCGTCAAGGCTCCAGTTGTTACGGGCGGCAGTGTTTCCAGATCTTGATACAGCAATAAACCTGGGTCCTAAAAAACGTATAGTATTTGCCAAAAGGACGGAGTTATCCGATAGCACTATGGACACACTCTATGTAGGGTGTTATTGACCGACCAGTTCAACCTAACTTAACTGGGAGCCATTTTAACCAAACACAGTTGATTCGTAAATACCTCCAGGAAAGGGGTAGAATTTTAAGCTGAAGCCACATCTTCTTCGAATGCGAATGCAGCCGCCCAGCAGCGAAGGAGGGTTGAAGGCTACTTGTGGTTTATCTCCAGGCAGTGTCAGTTATGCCATAACTTGCTGCAGACAGCTAGGACACGGTCATCAGAATAGTGAGACATATACTTCTCAGCAAATGAGCGTAAGAGTAGCCATGGGGCTTACGTAGCGCTCACTCGTACCCGGAGTGAAGCTAATGTTTATCCCAGGCACGGAAATTTTTCTGGATAGTCTCTAATTGAGGCTCGAGATATCCCGGTCAGCGCATAAAGCATTATATTAAGCGTTAAAGCTTTAACGTTATGTTATATTATGATATACCATGTTATGCTATGTTATGTTGTGCTAGCTTTTGTTATGCATAAATATCACTCCGTTGAACATACTCAATTGAATTGAAACAGTTTTAAATTTCATTAGAACCAACTTTATAACTTAAGTCAACTTATTAACATTTAAATTCGATAATAGAACCAATTGTTTACACTACAATCTCGATGTATAAAACACTACGGCAATAGTAAGCCCAGATGATGCTTCATCCCAACAAATGTTCAATAAAAATGTTATCCCATTTAAATACGTATGTAAGGAATATCTACCCAGTTATGCAATTCTTGATAACAGATTAGTTGAAAGTACATACCTGCAATGACAGAAGAAAATATTATGTTATAACTTTTTTGATAATAAATTAGCACAAAGCAAAATACAATTTTAATAAGAATTTACATAAACTGAGACTATGATATCAGTATTTAAATAAAAGCAAAAACACGAAACATTTAAAAAATTGAAACAATAATAGTTAAAATTGTATCATTCCACCAGCGTATAGATTAAAGTATTGAAAAAATGTCATTTTTGCGATTTTGCATGTGAGCACCAAGTGGGAGGCAAAATATATGTAATCACATCTTTTTGTATCCCTAAGACCCGATTTTTCAGTGCGAGTGTAAACTGCAGTTAAAGTTGACTAGAGTTTAACCTTTCTACTTTATTCGATAACATAAAAATTTGCTTAAGCGGCCGAAGTGGCAGCGCCAAACTCTAGTCAAATTTAAGTGGAGTTTAAACTCACTCTGACAAAGCGGGCCAATAATAAATTGGCGATGAGCAGACACTCACGCATTTGCTTAAAATAGCTTGCTCCTAGCACTAAAGTAGATTGGAAAAGCGGTGTTATTCATGTAAAAAATGTTTTTTTGCCAAAATTTAGCACACATACCATTCGAACGGCCAAACTATAGACATGGTAAAATTCAAACATACCGCATATTAAAATAACTAAAAATATATATATTTGTATATGAGAAACGATTAATTTGACTTTTTTCCGCTTTTAAATAACAACTTTTTACTGCGTAGTCATAATGGAAATAAAATGAGTTCAAACCAGAGATCTGCTTTGAGTATTAATAAAATTAGTGCACTTAGTCACGAACCAAGAAATTGTGTATAAATGTGTACTTAGTCAAGTACAGAAACATACTAAGAGTGATTAGCACATAAAATAGAAAATCATATGAGTGCCCCGCAACGCATATGTCCCATACATATATGACATCGTTGAGTATAAACTGATTTCATAGTCGCTTTAACTCAGTAGCACGTTGATTTCGTGTGTAATACATTGTATACTTCATTTATTATCGGTTTTACTTTAGCGCTGTATTCAGTTTAGTTTCGTGTACATCGTTGCGTTGCTAGCGTCAGAAGACTGCTATGACTTTATTAATTTTATTGCACTGTTAGCCTTACTTATTCCAATTAGTGTTTTCGTATAACACAGTTGACTTTCTTGCTCCATAAGACAATTGATTACTGGACTGCTTCGTGGCTTATGAGCGGTTATTAATTTTACGAAGCATGAATGTATAAATGTGTGTTAGTGGATATAAGTGCTTGATATTCTTTGCTTGCATACGCACTAATACTCATTTTTGGTTAGTCCACTAATAACTTTAAAACGTGAATAATTGCAGCTCACTGGTCGATATTTGTATGTTATATAAAAATTTGTTTTAAACGAAATTAAGCACGCAATATAACAACATACACAAGATTTATATTGTGATAAAGGTTAAAATGTACACATTTATCATCTCTGCAATGGCTATAAAAACAGAAAGAAAAATCTGATAAAATTTTAAAACTTCATTTGAGTTCGTTCTCCATGCATTAAAAAAAACCAATTTAATTTTCATTCTTTTGAAATTTCTGCTAAAACTTTGTTTTAAACAGAGAATTGCCTTAATGAAATTTTGTCATAACAAATTATGCATTCCTCGCTCAAAAAAGTAACTCATCCGATTCACTAGTAAGAGCTATTGGCATTTTAAAAATTGGTTTCGATCAAGGATCATAAAACACGATACGGTCCCTGTTTCCGAAAAACAAATATTACTTAAATTGAAAAATTGTCATAGAAAAAATGAAAAGAGAGTGCAGCAAGATAATTGTGTTTTAAATTATTAAATAAACTGAACAAATCTACGGCGAGGGGATATTCTTGATATATCAAAACTACAACTTAGTCTGTCGAGACTTTTATTAGTACAGTAGAAAATCGTATTAGATTCAGTTTACAAATTTCAAATATGAGCGCTGCTTACGAATGTTTTTGTGTACTACAGTTCGCCCAGTGGATGAAAATCAACCACTAACGACGTCGCTATATCCTTTCTTTCCTTGCCTTCCTTTTCATTCCGCTCCGTTATCTTCTTTTTTTCCTTTCCTCTATTTCCATTTCTTTTACGTTCCTTTCTATTTATTTTTTCTTCTTTTCTTTCCTTTCCTTTCCTTTCCTTACCTTTTATTTCCTTTCCTTTCTTTTTCTTTTCTTTCCTTTCCTTTCTTTTTCTTTTCTTTCCTTTCCTTCTTTTTCTTTCTTTACCTTTTTCCCTTTCTGTTCTTCCTTTTCTATGCTTTGTTTTCCTTGTTTCATACATTTTCCTTTTCTTTATTTAACATCACTTAATTTAATTTACTTAATTTTTGTATTATATTTTATTTTTGTTTAGGTTGTTTAATGTTGTTCTGTTTTATCTTAGATATGTTTCTTCTTTATTTACTTGTTTACCAATATTTTTTTAGTTTATCCTATTCTTTTAATTTACTTTGTTTTTACTTAATCTTCGTACTTTTTTTAATTAAATTTATATAATATGTTTTTTTTTCATTCTATTTATTGTATTTTACTTTATTTATATTATTTTATTTAACTTCCTTTACTTAAAATTTTCTCCTTTGAGGGTTTACGTTAAATACCGGTTATAAACAACAAGATACTTAGTGTTATTTAATTCTATTAACTAGTTACATTGGTTGGTTATACAGCTATTGGGTAAGATTTTCTATAAATAACTACATATGTATCAGGTTTTTAAATTTATATAAATCATCGTAGATTAGTGTATGCTTAAGAATTTCCTAATTATAGAGCTTGTCGATAAAATCACAGCCTTCTGTATCGCTCGTCGCTTTTCGGTGAGTTGAAGTTTCTCAAGGCTACAGTTTAGTGATTTTGGGATAACTCCAGTTGAGGATATTATAATGGGAATTATATCGACTCTGTGCAGTTTCCACATCTCCTTAATTTCGTGTGCCAGACTTTGATATTTTCTGAGCTTCTCCGCATAGCACTCTATGTCTATTACGTAAGCCTGATTCTCCTGCTTATTTATGATCGTTATATCAGGTCGGTATGATCTGTTAGAATAGACCGGTCCCAATACATTTTGAAAGCGCTGTTTTCTAACGTTGCCTCTGGGGTATATGTGTAGTATGGGCATTCCGCTCTAATTATATCATAACGCAGAATGTAACACATGCACCGGTTATGTGGTGAATTGTTTCGGGATGTCTTTGGCATCGTCTACAATTATCATTTTCAATACCAGCTCGCATTACATATTTGCAGTGGTTCCTTGTTGCAATAACCTGGTCTTGGATGGCCAGCATGAACCCCTCAGTTTCAGCGTAAATACCAGAGTGACTTAACAACTCACTGGATGCTGATTTGTCCACTTCTGCATATTCCATAACATATACGTGTCTTCGATGAATAGCTTTCATTTTCCACTCTTCTATCAGAGACTGTATGTGCTCTCGATCGGAGGGGAGCTCGTGCGTCGTAACATCATGCTGGTTTAGTGGGGAATACTTCAAATCCGCCTTGATATCGTTTCTAAGAGGGGATGTGTTTATTTTGGAAGTATATGCGTAGCTTATGAACGCATTTCTTGAGCAGATGTTTTATATCTACCATGCCTCGGCCACCATCCTGGCGTGGCAAGTAAAGGCGTTCTATCGCAGATTTAGGGTGACGTGCACCAAGTTTTGTTAGCAGCGTCCTTGTTGCTCTTTTCACTCTCTCCAACTCTGTGTCCGACCATTTGATTGTTCCGAAAGTGTATATTATTTTATTTTATTTCCCTTCACTTTAATTTATTTTATTTTACTTTACTTTATTTTATTTTTAATTTTACTTTATTTTTTTAATTTTATTTATTTTTTTTATTTTTTTTAAATTTATTTTATTCCATTTCATTTTATTTTATAAAAATTATTATTGGCCTTTAATCTTTAAATTTATTAAACTATTTTATAAGCCCTTATCCAAATAAAACACAGTGTATATATTTTATATTTTTATTTTCGAACTGTGAAACAAAAACAATAATTACAACATTTCAAAAAATGATTTTATGATTCATTTTTAAAAATGTTGTAATTATTGTTTTTGTTTCACAGTCCTGATGATGACTTCAAACTGAAGTTGAAATATCGAAAATACAAATATAAAATAGATGCACTGTGTTTTATTTGGATAAGGGCTCGAGCTTATAAAATAGTTTAATATTCTGATGCAAAACAAAAAACCAATAAATGTAGCGCACCTCCGAAGAGATTTAGGCGGAGCTTCTTTTCCAATTCGATTCGTGCTCTTTTATATTTCCTACAAATTTGCGGTATGGGACCAACTTTTTTACACCGACTCCGAAAGGCATCTGCGAGGGAGATGAATATTCATTGAAAAGCTCTTCATGGCATAAATACACTCGAAGTGTTTGTCAATCACTGTCCCCTCAGCAGCCTTTTTTCTCATTGAAAATATTTTGATATTGCTTTGCCCGGGACTGCAACCCAGGATTTTCGGTGTGGTAGCCGAAGCATGCTACCACCACACCACGGCGGCCGCAAAATTCTGATACATTTTAGAAAACTTAACCCACATAAGCAATTTCAATTAAGTTTTATGGGTTTCAAGCAAAAAATGGTATGCTGACAGAATGTTAACAAAGAACAGACCATAATAGAAGTTTTGTAACATTTTCGTAAATAACTAACAAGCACAGCGTGAAAACCTCTACCATGTTACATTTTGTATATGGTTATGACACCAGTTTGCTACTGACATATGTTAAAGCTTTACATTGTGTATATGCTACAATAACTTGCCGAAAACTAATTAATTATGCACGTCAAACTCAAGAGAAAGCCATTGGCTGCAGCAAAAAAAATATTATATTAATAAAATAAATAAAATAAAAAACAATGCAACATAAAATAAAAATTAGATATTGTATAATACAGATATATGTGCCGAAGCATTTTGTATGCATTTAGTGCAACAATACACAAAATGCACTTGAGTGAGCAATCAATTTTTATTCGCTCAAATTCAACAAGCGAAAGCGAGGCAGTGAGGGTGAAAGCAAGTTAAGTTCATAGCGCATACAAGCGAGCGGAAAGCGAGTGTGTTGAGCAAAAACAGAATGGAATGACATTTTAAATGCTTACATGCCTTGCATGAGGACTGTGACATATGTATATAAATAGCTTTCTGTGGACATCCAAGTACCTCTATAAACCATCAACAAACGTACTTGCACTTTCCCTTAACAATGACAGTGGCACTTGGCGCATTTTCTTTTATTTTATTTATTTATACTCATGTTAGATGTATGTAGGTATTTTATTTTATTTTGCTAGTCCGAGTTATACCATGGATACTGATTGCTTGTAGAGTGAATGCTAATTGTTGAGCAACGTACACATATGCGTAAGTATACGTGCCAAACGAAAATAGCAGCAATAAATGTCAGGCCAGTTTGCAGGATAAGTATAAGAATTTTATTCTATATTTCTCATACGCCCCCGTTTACAAAGCTATTTAACTAGCAAAGATAGCCAGCGACTCACTACGTTTTAGGACACAAAATTTTAAATTGCCACATATGGATGTATGTCTTCCATGTAGGCACAGTGATGTGAAAAAATGGTTAGTACAAATCAAAAAATTTGATTTGAGAATTATGACAGGTTATTTGCTTTTGGTGATTTTTAAGCTATTGCATAGATTTTATCGCGGGCTTGGCGACTAAATCAAAAAAAACCGTAACGGATATTTGTCAAAAAAGGTTCGAAAATGTTCGGTGTTAGCAACAGGACAAATACATAAAATTGGATCTCTATCATAAAGTTAAAGTTAAAGTTAATGTTAAAGGTAAAGTTAATGTTAAAGTAAAAGTTAAAGTTAAAGTTAAAGTTAAAGTTAAAATTAAAGTTAAAGTTAGTGTCTTATCGGTCACCACGCTTAAAAAGTGTAACTTGAATTAATATCAAAGACAAAACTTGAATTAATATCAAAGAAAACAAAATATTGCATAAATATTATAATTGCATAAGTTGATAATATGCAATAGCTTTACCGCGGCAGTCCCCGAGTGCCACACGTCCTTTTTAAATAAAAATCATCTGCATAGATAGACATAAACACACATATTTTCAATTTCCATTTGGGTAGCAACGATCTTTGTACTTTTATTAAACCAGACGTGTTGGTACCAAACCAGTTTTGTATGGCTTACGCTACATTTACACTGGCCTCATATATATATGAGTCATTGGAAATCGTTTACAATGACCTTATTCGCAACTTACCTAAACTTCGCTGCAAGTCTCAACTGCCAGGGCACTAATAAATCGCAAGAAAATGCACTGACAACAATTCGCACAATTTGAGACATCCTGCCTCTACATTAATGTGTCCTAGGCATGATTTTTGTTATTGGTATTGTACCACTACTCTCCAATGCAGAAGATTGTATGTGTACTATATTTAAAGTGCGTGAAAATGGGATAAAACTGAAATAAGCCAAGAAAGCAAATACAACACAATAACCCAATGGTTAGGCGATTGTGATTTCAGCAGTTTGACCGCGGTTCGATTACTGGTGAAACCTGTTGAAAAAAATAAAACATTACGAAATTGCCTGATGATGATGACGTGGCGGTTTTCGAAATGGTACCATCGCAATATTCCAGTAAATGTTTCCTATTGCGCCGACTCCGAACGGCATCTGCAAGGCAGATGAGTTTTCACTGAAAAGTTTTTCACGGCAGAAATACATTCGGAGTGTATGCCAAACACTGCCGAGGGCCAACCCCACTTAGAAAAATGTTCTTCTAATTGAAAAATCTTGTTTCCAAATTTAAATTTTTAATTATTCGTTTATAACTTTGGTTTGTAACTCGCTTGGATTTTTCTGGTTTTGCTCGCTTCAGCTTCCATGCTCGTCTTTGATTTTAGTTCTCGTTGCATTTCCAATTTAATTTTTGTTGTAGTTCCTAATTCAGTTCCAAACCCGATTTTATTTCGATTTTGTTTCCGAATCCAGCTTCGGTTTCGGCTCCAGTTTCGATTTCAGTTATAACTTGTACTCAGATTTCGATTCCGTTTCTAGTTACATTTCATTTTCGGATTTGCTTCCTTTTCGATTCCAGCTAAGGTTTTCGCTTATGCTCCCCACGTTGGTACCATCTTTCAATATTCATTCCTTTTCATCATTATGTTGCACATCCTCCATTTTTTCAGTGTTTCTCGTCACAGATCTCATTTCCTCTCCTCATTTCACTCACATTACTCTCTTTGTCTCTCGCTGGACCTTTTTTTTACCGGTTTTAATATATATATACCTCACATTTCTCTTTTCCTTCCCGACACTTTCCCACTTTCCTCGAATAATGTCGGATATCTCAAATTTATCCGTTGCTCGCCATCTATGATTATGATATAAGCATTTTAACCCCAACGCCATCTATTGAGTAAAATTCTAAATCTAAATATTTCTAGAAATTTTTTGTTTGCAGTTTGCACCATAATTGCTGGCGGCTGTTGTTCTTGTTGTTGTTGTTGTTGTTGTTGTTGTAGCGATAAGGACACTCCCCAAGGCTTTGGGAGTGTTATCGTTGTTGATGGTTCTTTGCCAGATGCAGATCCGGTACGCTCCGGTACCAGTCCTGACCATCTCGGGAATGATTTGGTATGACCACATGCGACCTTCTAGGCCAGAACAACCTCACACCCCCTGGATCCATGTGGAGTTCGGGGTCACCAGAGCCTTGGCTGTTAATGAAACAGGATTCGCCACGGATAGGTGAGGTTGACAGTTGGGTTGGAGAAGCTAAATATTGCGCTGGCAACCCTTTGAAAAGGTCGCGCTACAGATCCCCTTGAATATATTTGGTATTTTAGTCGCCTCTAACGACAGGTATACCTACCACGGATATATTCTAACCCCTATCCCGCTGGGGTATTGCTGGCGGCGCCACGCGTCGCTGCAACCGTATGTTCGTGCCACCACATTTGGAACCGAAATATGAAATACGTACTTTCGTTAATGAGAATCAAATATGGCAAATCATTTTTTTTACAAATGTGGCAACACTATAATAGATTGCAAAAATAGTTTTCGTTTTTGATCTAGAAGTTACTAATATACTTTATATAAGATTTTTCAGATTTATAAAAAATTTCTTGCAGACATCTGGCAACACCGTGTTTTGTAAATCCTACTTTTAAGAGAATTTACGAAAATCTTTGTGAAGCAGAGTAGAGCCGTTCGTAAGTTATTTGCTTATTTCGTTTTTTTACTTTTTTATTTATAAATATTTTGGTACTTTTTTACCCACAACTGTAAACACATATACAATTGCTTAAGCGTATGTGCTTTATACCATTTTCGCGTATTTATAGGTCAATAGATAGATATATTGAAATGTTGTTGTGGTCAACTGGTTCCTCGTACGCTCGTAAGAGTAAATTCCTGATGAGTCGATAAATTCGCAAAAGCATAAATGCTTTCCAAATGGCTATAGGCAATTGCTTTTGGCTTCATTAGTAGGCAAGTGTGCCATTGGTAGCTGGCCATAGCTCTTTTAATGTACGTGTAATGTCTATGTAAGTGTATGCATAAATTTATTTATGTGTGGAAGTGCGCACGTGGACTAAAGAACCCCACGTAGAGAGCATAGCAGGTAGGAAACATTTTATGCTGCTCCCTGTGTGGGTATTCAATTGTTATGGCACTGTTGGCGTTATTGAGTTACAAAATATATCGTGCCATTATTAAATTTTAAAGTGGAATTTGTTATAAAATATTAAAGATTGTATAACTGGGCCGCTGGCGTCTATTTCCCTCTGTATTATAGGAGTGCATTGGAACTTTTGACATTTTAACTCGAGTAAATTTTTATTCAGTTCGAATACCCTCAGTGAACGCCGGGTGGTGGCACATTCGTTCAACCAGATTTCTTCCCAGTAGTCTTCAACAAAGACAAAGTTGGTGACATCCGTTAGTACTTTTACTACAGATTTGTGTAGCTTGAGAATTAACCTATTACTCTCTATTCACGCATGGTTATAAGGACCTGCATACCTCGAAATCATCCTTTGCATTACATTCCTCAGTTTTCTTCAGCAGATAATCAGGTGGTGGTCGTTTGGAACAGTCTGCCTCGTCTATGTCCATTTCGGAAACTATCTTCGTCTGCAAATTTATTCCCTACAATAGCGTTTAGCCGAGCTATGACCAATGGACGCAAGGAGGCTCGACACTTCTACATGATACCCGCCTTTATCAATCTAATGCCATTAAGGTCTGCATGTCGACTAAGGCCATAACTTTGATGTCTGCGGATGCGCTGTTTTGGATCAGTCTGGCTGCTCTCTCAGGAGGTCGGTTCGACTTATATTCCAGAAAATTATTGGAGGGCAGTCCTGCTTCAGTTACATCTTCAAGACGCCCTTTTAAATCGTTATGCCCCTACATATGTCTACGCCTTAATGTATTTCCTCCCTCGAATGATATCATCTGTTCGACACCTGGAAGTCGACAACTGGCGTGATATAGTCTATGTCAGACATTAAGTCAGTTATGACCGAGGTTAGTCGTCCTCTTGCCATATCAACAAACATTTTCGGGTGCCAGATTCCATTGATTTCTACATGCTTAATTATCTCAGTTTTGATCCCTTTTCGCTGCCAAACGCTACACAAGCACTTGTAGAAGTATTCAGTAACAGTTAAACTTAACTTTTTTCAGTTGTGCTACTTTGCACCTTCTTAGCCCTCTGTTATCTAGCGCATTCTAGGCAAAAGCTTCATACGTTAGTATGAGGCGAGTAAGGTTTATAAGGTCCCAAAGCGAGTTGGTATCTCGGCAGAAGCCATTAAGAAAATGCAAAAATACGTCCAAAGATCAAGCTGCTAAACTAATACTATGTATAGCAAACGCCGTCGAACACGCTGGAGATCTATCACCCAGGCAGCATGGCTTGAGGAACGGAATGTCGTCGTAACATATCCAGCTTCAAAGTGTCTGCTGACTCTGAAAGTATCATGCCGGCCAGCACAAGGATCAATTATCGGTCCTGGCCTGTGGAAAGTAGGTTAGGATGAAACTTTCTTAGTCCAATAGTCCTTAGTCCAGTCATCACAGCCCAACACAGCACGCACACAGCTCATTAAGATTATGATGTGCACAAAAGAGTGGCTAGACTCACGCCCTCCAACAAATTGCGACAGTCACTTCTTGCACAATCTTACAGGAAAACATCTAAGCGGCCTGGCAACTTCGTAGAAAGCACACTCAGAGCAAAACAAAAGCGGGTCTTGGACGTAGGAACAGCAAAGTGCTTTTAAAAATGAGAAATATGAAACGCCATCCTGAAGTAATGCTAAAGCGGTTCCGGAATATTATACTACGGTTCCAAAAGATATATTTTTAGGTCCACGCTTATTATGTTGCAAAGGCATTTGTCATCCTCACCCGCTAAACAAAAAAATTTAACGTGAACTTGGGAAATTCAACATAATCTTAACGGAAGAGCTTGTCCTCTAAACAGCTCAGGGAACTAAGTTTTCCCTCTCCTTCTCACTTTCCCTCTATACCTCACGAAATATGTACATATAAGCCATCCAAAGAGGCTTAAATTCGAATATATTTCATTAAATCTTTTCGAAATCGTCATAAGCACTAATATTTTTGCACAATATTGCAAATGGCTCAGCGTATGCACAATTGAAATAAAAAGCATAAAAGCTCTGCCATAATCTCTAAAAAAAAACTGCGAATTTTACGATTAATTTATTGCTTACTTTGAATTTATCGCATTTCCCAATACAAAGGATTAAAATTGACTATGAATAGATATTCAAACTTTTGCTGTATTATGAATTCCAACGTTTATATAATGTTTTTATACTCAGCTGAGCAGAACTCAGAGAGTATATTAATTTTGTTCGCATAACGGTACACTGTAACGGCGTAAACTAATCGAGATAGACATAGACTTCTATATATCAAAATGATGTGGGCCAAAAAAGAAATTCATTTAGCCATGTCCGTTCGTCCGTCCGTCCGTCCATGAACACGATAACTTGAGTAAATTTTGAGGTATCTTATTGAAATTTGGTACGTAATTTTCTGCGCACTCATCTCAGATCGCTATTTAAAATGAACGAAATCGGACTATAACCACGCCTACTTTTTCGATATCGAAATTTTCGAAAAACCGAAAAAGTGCTATAATTCATTAGCAAGGACGGATAAAGCGATGAAACTTGGTAGGTGCGTTGACCTTATGATGCAGAATCGAAAATTAGTAAAATTTTGGACAATGGGCGTGGCACCGCCCACATTTAAATGAAGGTAATTTAAAAGTTTTGCAAGCTGTAATTTGGCAGCTGAGGATGTAGTGTTCGGTTACACCCGAACTTAGCAATCCTTACTTGTTTGTTTTAAGTTTGCACTTACAGGCATCGCATCTGTGTCAACTCATATTCATGTATCACACTCTAAACAAATACCTTTTGTAAATACATACATATATATGAAACGAATAAAAAGTATCTTACTAAACAATGTAATAAATACTGAAATGACGGTAAACGGAAATGTGTTGATAGCAACCAATAGCAGCAGCTACACATTTATTCATTTATCTCTGTGTCGTTGTAGCGCCATTTTGTGTATAAATATTTATTGAGCAACTATTGACTAATCGTGGCAATAGCTGGGGAGGAGAACAAATAAAAGAGATCGAGAGACAAAAGCAGAAAGTTAAGCAAATAAATCGAAGAGCAATAAAAGAATGAGGAAAATGAAAAATAAATAAAAATAAAATAAATTGTGGAAACTCTTAATTGAAGCACAACAAAAATTGTTGCAGTTATTTAAAATATGGCTGTAATATGAAATTTGGGAATTCAACTATTTTTATAAAAGGAAAACCCTGTTTCCAATTTAACAGCGCCATTAAATAGCGTATTTTATTTAATGGCATATTTTTGAGTGTTTATTGCTTTGAAACTAAAATAATATCCAAAAGGCCATTGCTCGAGATCATAGTTTGTACGTATGCGCATTAAGGTGGGTCAGTAATTTTAACTTATATTAAATTATAACTAATTCTATGTTCCTTCAACGTTGCCTTTTGTAGTCTCCTCGTTTTTTGTGGTCTCCTCGTGATTCACCTTTGTCTTCTTCCTCTACTTCTTCTTATTTTCCTTTTTCTTGTTCTTCCTCTTCTTCTTCATATCTTCCCTTCATCTTCGTCTTATTGGTTTTTTTGTTCTTATTTTTCTTCTCCTTTTTCTGCTTCTCCCTTTTTCTTCTTTATCTTCTTTTTTTCTTCTACTTTTTGTCTTATTCTGTCTGCTACTTCTACTTTTTATTCTTTTTTTCTACTTCTTATTCCCCAAGTACCAGCCAGTGCAACCTACTCACTTTCTTTTTCATTTTCCTTCTTCATTTCTTTCTTTTTCTTCTCTTCTGTTAAAATTTTTTCCTTTTCTTCTCCCTTTTCTCTTCCTTCTTCCTTTTTTCCCTTCCTTTCTCCCTTTCTTGTTATTTTCATTTATTTTTCATCTGCCTTTGTTGTTCGTCACCCTCTTTATTCATTCGCCCTTCTATTTAATTTACTTCTTCTTCTTCTTTCTCTTTTCCGTTTCCTTCTTCTCTTCTTTTCGCATTTTTCTTCTCTTTCATTTTTGTGTAGTGTTTTTCCTTGACCTCCCTCTTCTCACTCTTCTGTTTTGTCTTTTTTTTTCCTCGTTTTCTTCTTATTATTATTATTCGTTCTTCTCCACTTGCTTTTCCCAAGGCTTTTCAAAAATCATAAAAGATGTTAAAAAATTGCCTTTCTTATGCTGAGCCCACCCTAGTGCTTAAAGAAAGCCCTTCACAGTAATATAAAACTCACTGGAAACAACTGCATGAAGCCACTCACCGCATATAAAAAAATGTCAATGTAATAAAATTTATACACGTTTCATAACCTACAAAAAAGAGTTCTATCCATTGGCTCTGCATACAAAACAAATTCGAACCATAACGTGACTTGGCAAAAGTGTCAACAGAGCTAAAAAACAAAAATATTTTAAAAAACATAAACATATTCGAAATATGCTGGACTACCTGTCTTATTCCATGAACGATGCAAAATTATTATATATGTATATGCATTATGGTGATTCCTCCTTATTTTTGCACCTTTAAAAATTTGTATTGTTGAGGTTTTTTTCCACCACGCAAGCCACGCCTGGCTTCCCAATTGTTCACCAGCCTAGTTTTGTCTCTCACATGTATTTGCTCTTACTGCGCATTACACAGCCGTTTATCGTTACCTTCTTCTGAAAGGGTTCGCATATTCCAGGTACATGCACTTTTGAAAAAATAATCCGAGACTTGCTCATCTTTCTCTTTAAAACGTGATTTAACGTGGCGGGTCGAAAGTCGCATAACCCAATTACGGGATTAAGAAGTGAATGCACATTTGAACGCTTTCTTCAAGATAGATGCTGATTTAAAACCTCTCTATTACAGACTCTATAATTAAGGACGAACTTGCAAGTTTAAAAAGCGGGATAAACTCTACCCAGGCAATCTCTTTTTTCTAATTGTCATCCGCGTTGATGCAACATCTTGCACTTAGATAATAGGCCTAGCAATTTGAAGGATGAAACTCAGACGACTCTTACGCGTTTCACTTGACATGATTTTACTTGACTTGGTTTGACTTGACTTGACCTGACTGGGCTTTACGCTTACACTTAAATTTACATTCGAGATTTCCCAAACCCTGAGCAAATATTAAACATATATACTTTAAAAATTTTTCTGCAACACCCTAATGCACATACAAATATGTATATATTTAGTTTTATAACTAAACCTTCCTTGCACAATATTTTGTTTTTGCCTACTAAGCTGTTGTGAGAAAAATTTGGGCCTACATTTTGGCGCGCTTATACGAGCCATCTGCTTCTTTGGTCACCCCTTTTTCATACAACTAAGGAACCACGATTTTCAGGAAAGCATTTAAATATTCAAAGGTCGGAAAAGGGCTGTATAGTATAGACTGCTGACAAGCAGACTGGCTGCTCGTTTGGTTGCCGTACCCGCTTGTCTAATTTAGGCACCCAACAGGAAGCGCGTGCGGTTTGCTCAACACATTTAAAACCGTGATTTATGTGCGCATGTGGCGACAAGGACATTCAGCATGTTGGGCAGTGCTTGCGACAAGGCATAAGACGAAGTCATAAAATGTGGTAAAAGCACAGTTGCAGATATTTTAGAGCAAAGTTTTTCGCTGTCTTTTTTGGGGTAAGTAGTTAATTTACTGTGTAAGCTTTCGGTGACAATTTACACTATAGCCATGTAGTCAGCTGGCAACTGTGGCGGCTGTAACAATTTTAGTAGCAGGAAATTAGAAAATTACAACAACAATATTTGAAATGGATGTAAGCTAAACAGAGTGTTAAAGCTCTTGCAGCTGATAAAGTACAAGGACTTTAAAAGTTATCCTTAAAATATGTTCTAAGTAGACATAATTTTGTCGTTGTAATTGTAATTAACTTTGAATATGCTGTAGAGGATATTGAATAACTTTATGTTTACTAGAGGTAGAAATTTGCATGTTTGTTCATCGTTACTTGTAACATGCTTTCAGCTTTGTCGTGGTTAGATGAATCACATGGACTGTTTCCTTTGAATGAGCTTCCATGAGAGTTTTGTTAACACCAACTGGCTTAAATTGGTTTTAAACGGTTTTATTTAGCTTGACTTGACAGGCAGGCCGCACGCCCGCATGCACGGCCGTTGTGAACGAATTTTTTAATTGAAATTTAAGTAACTTCCCGATAAGCTACAAGTTTGAAACTTGGAATATAGTTCAGAACCCGATGACAATGCAATAATAGGAAAAAAATTTGCCGCTAGATGGCGCAAGGATCGAGATATTCACAAAAATCGTTTTGTGGTCCGATTTGGCTCATATTTGGAACACATAATAGAGACAAGAATAGAAAGTGACCTATGAAAAAAATCGTCGCTAGGTGGCGCAAGCATCGAGATATGCACAAAAATCATATTTGTGGTCCGATTTGGCTTATATTTGGAACACATAATACATACAAGAATAGAAAGCGACCTATGAAAAAAATCGCCGCTAGGTGGCACAAAGATCGAGAAATTAAAAAAATCGTATTTGTGGTCCAATTTGGCTCATATTTGGAACACATAATACATACATGAATAGAAAGCGACCTATGATGTCGATTTGGCTCATATTTCGAACAAATATTACATACATTCCGGTAGAAGTGACATCAAAATATTTTGGAGTTGGAGGGGGGACAAGCATACGTGGCGCAGAGTCGAGTAAAGTCTTTGGAAGGATTATGTACTGAGGACTTAGATTGTAACAAATTGTCAGGAAAAAGTCCTTGTAATAATGAGTCACTAAATGAACTAAATAGAATGAGAAATAATAGGCAATTAAATAAAGTTTTTCGTCTTTCTATTGATAGTCATATATAAGACCAACTGAATCTTAATCACATTTTTAGAAATTTCACCGCCCAACGCTTTTATTTATGTCTGATCAACGCCCAAGATTGATGAGGAGTGTGATGACTAGTACCTAGGACCTACCTAATTATTTTCTAGCTTTTAATATTATTATTATTTCATGTAAGTATTGTTTTCAATAAAACCGTTTAGCTTAAACAATTTTTTTTAAATTATTTTTATATGATTATGATCGAACTTGAAAAATAGCATCTTACCTGCGGATATCGACACAGATACATAAGCAGGATGAAAAGTTCAAAGAACACATTAGAGATTACATAAAAAAACACGGAATCCAACCGTCCTACCAGAGTCAAAATTTGCGAATCACATGGGCAAAAATAAATGCTCCCCAGCAAACATGAATTAAACAGTCAAGGTCCATCACATGCAAGCAAATGGAATACTATCAACAAAAAACATTCGACAATAGAATAATAAACGAGCAGACTAGCACTATTTTAACCTTTAAAACTTGTTTACAAAAAAACAAAGATCACAAAATAAACAAATAAACACAAAGCAAAAACAATAAATCACAAACACACATCAAACGGCTAAAATTACTGACTTCTACCTGCCGCAAAACTAAAACGTGATGGCACAATCATCTATTATAAAAGCGCACAGTTACTGACGTATGCTGATAATATTGATATTATTGGCCTCAACAAATGCGCTGTGAGTTTTGCCTTCTCTGGATAAGATAAGCAAGCAAAAAGATTTGTATTGTCTTAAATGAATTAGCTGCAAAAGCAATGTCAGCTTAGCAATCAAACGGAGAATAACTCTTGCCAACAAAAGTTGCTTTGGAGTGAGTCTGCAGTTGAAAAGTCCTATCTCGATGAACACAAATGACGCTCGACAAGTCGCTCATCATTTCTGTACTGATTTATAACTCGGAATCAAGGGCAGTGTCTAGCGAATATGAGATGGCTCTTGAAGTTTTCAAGAGAAAAGTTTTCCGGAAGATTTACCTGTACTGATTTATAGCTTGAAACCAAGGACAGAGTCAGGAGAAAGTGAGATGGCTATTGAAGTTTTCAAGGGAAAAGTTTTCCGGAAGATTTACGGTCCTGTTCGTGATGCCGTCGGCGAGTATCGAGGAGATATAATGTTGATATGTATGCGCTTAAGGCAGACCTGACGATAGTTCAACGATTGAAAACCAACAGCTTTCACTGGCTAGGTCATGATACGCGAATGGACGAAGACGCCCCGACGAACAAAGTATTTCAGTCGACACCGTAGTATGGAGACACAGGAAGAAGGAGACCTTCACTGAGTTAACAAAGGTAGGCGGAGGTAGCCTTGACCCCTCTTGGTGCTCAGTTATCGCGCAACAGGGAAAATTGGAGTGATTTGTTGCAAAACGGCAAAAATCGCTTATTTGGTTAAGCGCCAACTACTGATGATGTACTGCTTCAGCTTACCACGCAAGTTGATTGGTGAAACCCGCCTCCATTTCTAAATGAACGCATAACACACACATACATATACAAACATTCAATTTGAGAATACCTGCTCAGGCACCAACGAACTATAAATATAAGACAAATACAGCAAAGATAATATGACACACACAAAGGATGACGGAAAATCGTTTCAATATACATCAGCTATTGTTAATACATCAAACATATCTATAACCAAATAAACACATCATAATATATTGGCATCCGTATTCACATTGACATTTGCAAATTAGCTCCTCAAAATCTTTCCTCTGTTGTTGAGCAATATGTCATATTATCATATCGCGTTTGTAAAACAAAACATCCATCCTCCTCACTACCCCAACTCTTGTGGTGCTTTGTAGCAGTTTAGACCGCAGAGACCGCCTTTGCCATGTTTCGGCAATACAAGTCTGTAAACATATTTACACTTACTGCTTGTACTCTTTTTAACTTTATATTGCTACATAGCAGTTACCGCATAGGTTTAGGATAAACCAGACACATACACATGCACATTATAAATACAAAAGTTGTCGGTTTACAAAATAAATCCCACCAACTCAAACACACATACTTGAACTCATGCGTTGATCAAATCGTCCTGATCCCTAATGCCAGTGTATATGAATGGTTTAATATCATTGGGAATGATTTGAATAGCCGTTGCTGTTGTTTTACGTCATCAGTTGAGGGAATCATTTGCTAACCGCAGCATAACCCTTTTTGAAACATTTTAAATGTAACTAAAATTTGGTGATGATTTTTGTAAGTATATAAATATGGTTGGGGATTTTGAATGCGTGCGACTTTACGTGAGAACTCGCCAAGAAATTTGCATTATAACAGAGTTCGTTAAAATAAAAACCCGTAAGCATGGTACTTTAAATTTTTAGGTGTTATAGTCCTCTGTCGATGCAATACAAGAACTTAAGAGCTTAGAAATGTTGGTGCCTGGTAATTAAAGACGAATTAAGTGACTTGAGAACTTTGAAGATTTTCAATTTATGGACTGATTACAAAGTACCTAAGAAATTAAGAACTTGAAAACCTCTAAGCTTACGACTTTAGGAACTTCTTTGATTTATAGTCACTTCTAAATTAATGTAAGGGTGGAGTTTGCTGTGTCAATTTAAAAATAAGCAGATCCTACAGGCTGTCAGACCATTGCATTGTCTTTAAGGCGGAAATTATAGCTATGAAGAAATGTTTGAGGAAACGTGCTTAAGCGCCAATATATATTTATAGTCACGCGGCGATCAACGCAATAATCTTACACAATACTTCATCAAGAAGTGTCTTGAAATACAAGAATTATTAGAGAGACTTTGCTCAAGTCGGACCCTACATCTTTACGATGTTCCCGGCCAGAAAGCCAATAAGTTGGCAAAGGGAGCTGCACCACTCTATGAATCGACGTTAGATATCCAAATCCGTTTGGGAGAAATCTAAAGGAGACAGGAGTTGCATTTCATCCCTTAAGCAGGAAAGGCGTGGGGCCGGGGCTGCATAATTTCTTAGATCATGTGCAAACCTTAAGAAGTTAGACTGCCAAAGTTCCTTGTATCTCTAGGACTCAAGAGGGGCATATTAACTGAGCACTGCCTTCTGGCATCACATGCGTATAAGTTAGGCCTCGCCAATAACAGTAGATGTAGGAAGTGTGATATGTAGAAAGAAACGATTGCGCACATTCTTTGTTCATGCTCTGCGCTCGCCAGATCAAAGCTACAGTTATTAGGGCCATCAGAGTTGCCAGATTTCTAGACAGAAATTAAACTAGGTCCTAGAAAACCTTTAGTATTCGCCAATAGGACGAAGTTATTTTATAAGTCCTGCTACTTAGGTGGGTTTTTCTTTTTGGTCGTGAAACAAATTCAGGTAGCACTATAGACGCATTCAGTCTATGTAAGGTCTTTATTGACGTCAGTTCAACCTAACCTAACTTACTAAAGCCGAAGCATCTTTTATTTTAATATAATGGGTGGCCGCCGTAGTGCGGTGGTAGCGTGCCCTGCTACCATACCGAAGATCCTGGGTGATAGTCTCGGGAAAAGCAAATCAGGTACCTTAGAAAAAGTTTTTCTAAGCGGGATCACCCCTCGGCGGTGGTTTGACAATCACTCCAAGTGCATAACTATACCATGAAAAGCTTCTTAACGAAAATTTAGCTCCTTTTTGACGCCAGTTGGCTGAAATAGAATTTTGCGTCATCACTGAATGTCTGGGTTAAAAGGACTTACATTTTGGGATACTCGAACTTGAACTCGAGCCTTATAGAATGTGAAATCCAGGGACATGTAAAAACATCCAAGTGTAAAAATGACACTTTTCCATATACAATCAGTTCCTTTTAAAATGAGTTTCGGTAAATGTTGCTTAAATTGTATAATGATTTGCTGGTGGGGACGAAAGCTAGCTATTTTTGCCTTATATATTTAACATATCAATAGTGCGAACCAGTTCTTTCCGCAGTTTATATAGCAGTCAATCTATTGGTATTGACAGATGTCGCTCTTTTCAAAATCTAACTCTTTAGTCGGTTTGGAGGCATTAAACAAGAAAAAGTATCAACTGAAAGGTACAAACTCGTTCGAGACTAGTAAAACTGGGCGATGTAGGCAATATTTGTCCTGATGACCTGGACTCAAAAATTATTTTCCAAACGGGTTCTTTTCTAAAGAAAGAGCAGATGCACTACTGCACTATAGTACGGTTCGAGCTTCCAACATAACGGATAGCCTTAAATACAGAGGATTCAAAACTATATTTAATCAGTTCCGAAAGTCTTATCTCAACATCGCAATTGAAGTAGTGAGGCAATAATTATGAGGTGAGAAACAAACCGATAATTTTACTAAGCAAACTCTTTCGCTTTCTTTTTCGACATTAATGTGCTACTTTCGATAAAAAATAATTTGTGTTGTTTTACTTAAATTCAATATTTTTCATTTTATGTGCAGCAAATATCTATAAAGCCAACGTAACTTTAAATTTTCGTAACTTTGCGAAATTGGATTTGACACTTATCCTGAATTAGTAAAAGAGAATATAACATTTTATGACGATTGCTTACTGTTGCTTTAATTAAGCATTGCATTTTCTATTTCTGCAAATTCTTTCGGGCTTTAATTACGCTTCCACATACCGACAAACACACAAAGTTCAAAGTCGTCACACATTGAAGCACACACAGAAAATGCAAGAAGACACTTAAATGTGCTAAGGTAGTAAAAATAAATTTTATGTTCCTTTCAGTGAATATACATATATAATGTATGTGAACAGCATGTGGTCTACTGGCCCAACTCGATACGAAATTCTTAGTCACAGAGCTCTGACTTTGGACAAAAATGCAGAAATGGGCATAAAAGCCAATGAACGTATTCTCACACAGAGATCAAGAATCAAATAAATTCAGCATTTTGTAACTGCACATGATTGTGCTAACAAGTAGCCATATACATACAAACAAAGGTGGAATTACATACACATACATACATATATGAGGCTATTTCTATAGCAAAGCATGTACCTAATATTTTTTCAAACATATTTGGCAACAATAAGCTCATTGTACATATTTTTAAGCACAAGTAAATGTCTAACTAGAGACATGAATATTTACTACCATGAAGTTATGCTACTTAATTGAGGGCGCTACATACATAACTATGCCCTTAGTTGGCTTAACAAGAAATACCTTTGACAAAAATTTTATTTAAAGAGCTTGCCCTTTACACGCTCGCTCCAAGGGTCAGTGAGCGAGTGAGTTTGTGCATCGAACTGCAAAGTACGAAATTGCCATTTTGTATAGATTAGATGAAATTAAAAGAGGCTACTGAAAATCAGAATGAACCAGGGGTAGTAAGTATTACTTTTTTGTCAAAATGAATACTTAATTTTCAGTGTGTGGTATTGGTATATATACGGTATCGAGTACCAGAGAATTTGTAAGCGTAAGTATTGGTATGATGCATGGAATAATAGAGAATGTCAGAGTAAAGATCAATACAACAATGTACGTGGAGAGTTGAAATGAGCGGAATCATATAGCACGTCACCTATATAAGAGTTATAGTTGCATGCATGTGCGCGAAGAGAGGTATACACTGCTGTTTTGTTAAGATCGATAAAAAACAAAAAAAAATTGTTTGTAAAACCAAGAGCACATCGAATTGTCAACAAGTAAGATATAGTTGTTAAAGACGAAAGTAGCAAATTTTCAGTCAAACAAACCATCGCTGTAAATCTAAACGGTTAGCGCAGCGGGCCTAAAGCGTACTGCAAAATGGGTCTATCTGTGCGGCTATGGCAGGTGTCTGAAAGATTTCTATCGCTACTCAAAACTAAAAAATATTTTTTTAAATAAAAAAGTAAACTTAAAAAAATTATCTTCCAGACATATGTACATAACATACCTGATGTTTACACATGGAACTTCACGAGTACTTTGGTACTACTCCTTTTTTTACATATACATATACTATTTTAAATTTAAATGCGAATTTTCGAAAATAAAATCGCCTTAACCCCAAAAAATGTATCACCTTTGACTGCTTGTCTTCGTTTGAACAATTTTTAAATTAAAACTTAAATAATAACTGTTAAGTTCGGTCCCTGGGACATACACATTAGCAATCACTTTCATGTGAGCGCCATTTGTGGTGCTGCATTCATTCATTGCTGTAGTTAAAAAATTTGATGCACTTAAGTAAGGACTTCACATGAACTAATGGATGCCGCAAGTGCACCATTTGACCACAAAAGTCAATAGATGTATGTACGTATGTGAATGCTCATCTGCCTAGCCTGTTTACGAGTTTGCTTTAAGTCTATTAAGGAGAAATATTGAAATAAAATGGTTCGAATATTCATAGACTACGTCATTAAGACCAACCAACTTGTTTATTATGAAGTGTAGAATATCATTACAATTCGTCATGTTTCTTCCAAAGATTTAAGGCAAATCAGCCTATCCTCGTTTCTCTACGTAAGAGGCAGTATTCCTCCGAGAGCGATTTTTGGCATCTCAGCACGCCTATTTTATGGGAATGTCTACGAAAACAGCTCTTAAGTAAAGTACAGCAAGGTATCATGGAAGTTTATTAAGGAGGTCAGGGCTAGGAAAGCTACCGTTGTCCTTGTACTGCTGTTGAGGTCCAATGGGCAAACGTTGTGGGCTCTGTTGTTGTTGTTGTTGTAGCGATAAGGTTGCTCCCCGAAGGCTTTGGGGAGTGTTATCGATGTGATGGTCCTTTGCCGGATACAGATCCGGTACGCTCCGGTAACACAGCATCATTAAAGTGCTAGCCCGACCATCTTGGGAACGATTTATGTGGCCACGTTAAACCTTCAGGCCATCCCTCCCTCCCCACCCCAAGTTCCTTGAGAAGCTTGGGGTCGCCAGAGCCTCGTCTGTTAGTGAAACAGGATTCGCCGCAGATAGGTGAGGTTGACAATTGGGTTTGGAGAAGCTATATATTGCGCTGGCAACCTGAAGGGTTGCGCTACACAGCCCCTTGAATCTGGCATTTTAGTCGCCTCTTACGACAGGCATACCTACCGCGGGTATATTCTGACCCCCTAACCCGCTGGGGGGGCGTTGTGGGCTCTCTCTAAGGGTGGTATATTGGCTGTGCGATATGGTGGCATGCTCAATTCTCCTCTATGGTGTTCTGGTCTGGTGGAGAACGGTTAAAAGTTTGGAAACTGGCGCAGCTATTGACGATGGTTGGAATAAGCGACGCCCTTCATACATCACCTACACAGACATTAAACGCTATGCATCGTGACTGCAGTCAAGGCGACAGTACAGCTCTTTGACGCGGTATCTAAGACAGACTAATGTGCGCCGGCTTCCTCTCCTGTGACCATATTCACTCGTTGGAGTTGGGAAATTAATAAGGGACATGATTCTGGCGTAGATCCAGGCTTGACAGGAGGATCGGGGGTGGATTATGTGGTGTGTGCTAGCCGTAAATTTAAGCAGCCCGATAAAAGCCGCGTTTTTCGCGCGGGGGTCGCTGCTAGATGAAAAAAACAAATAGGGTAGATGAAGATCGGGAGTATGACTAGAAATCAAATTACTCGAAAATGTTCGAACTTGATCTCGAGTGCATCAAGCCTACCCGGACATTATGTGCTTGCTGATCTTAGGTTGAGGTACCTAGTGGGACTAGCATACCAAAAATCGGAAAAAAGCTCGCTCTAAACTTTCCTCGAGTTAGAAGGCACCCTTATTCTTATGAGCTCTAGTTTTTTGCAGACGATGACTTCAAAGTGAAGTCGAAATATTAACGAATAATTAAAATAAAACAAATTAAATTAAAAATTAAAAGTGTTTTATTTACTCCGGCCTTGAGCTCAAAAATATAAAATAACAGCTCTAGTTTTCCTAAAAATTTACAAAGCATTACATTATAAAGATGATAGTTTGTTTATAAGGCTCGCCGCGCAAATAAGTACTGTTGAAGAGACGATTCTAAAGCTTTGCTATACGAGCTGCTCATAAGACTTTTGAACATTTTTTTTTGTCCGTTTCATGCTACATCGAACCCTCTTCCGCTCCTCTAGATCCACCACTGCTCTGATTTACACATATTAAATACATATGTAGCCTTTCATAAATGTTTTTCAAATACAGGAGGCACAAATTGAAGATGTTTTTTAAACTGCAGGCTTTTATGCGTAGCCAATTTAAAATGCATAAAAGGATAGCACGGCATGATTTATTTCCATTTGTCCACAACTGGGCTCAATGCACTTACATACATAGAAAAACATACAACGGATTATATGTGCATATACTTTTTTCATATTGTGTCTTATCTGTATTCGTGAAAAGGTGATTTCGAAAAGTCATATCTGCAAAAACAACGGCACGCAAAGGCATTAACGTAGCCGAAACAGTAACCGTAATTGTTTCCATAACTGTAACTGGAAGCGTAGCAGTGGATGTTACCGTAACCGTAACTGATACCGTAGCCGCAACTGTTGCCGAAACTGCAACTGCTACTGAACCTTTTTTCATAGCTAAATTCGTAACCGTTGGTGTAACTGTAACCCTTTCCTTAACTAGACTCTTTACTGATATCGAACAGTCTGCAATACTGTTACCGTAAGTTTCACCATATCCTATTATAGTGAGCGTTATCATAATTGCACTCGGTAAGTAACTTAAATCAACTACATTGGGCACAAAATAATCTCGACCCATAAACGTAAGTGTTGCCACATCTCTAACCCGACCTCTACTTATAATTATAACCGTAACAGTAACTGTAACCATTACTGTAGCTAGAACTTTGGCCATAACTGCACTGGAGAAGTTAATATAATCTTCTACGCTGTGGCTACAATAACCATAACTCATACGTTCCCGTAAAAGTGATCATTTCCGTGGCTCCCAATATGAAGGGTAGCAATACCCGTAGCCTTAGTTGCAGCGGCAAGCAACTGTAGCATTGACGACAGATGTAAGGTCAAATTATGGCAATAAAAGCCTAATATGTACGGCTTACCCATTAACACAAACCAAACCCGTAACAGATACTGCTACTGTGATCGTAACCCTTAAAAGACTTAACTTTAACTTTCTTCCTATAAATGTGAGTGCAACTCTTAAGAGATTTAATTTATTTTGCACTCTATGTATGATGTGTAAGCATCGTTGCCCGCGGCATGGGGGAATACAGAAAAGAAGAAAGAAAAGAAGGGCGAAAAAAGAAAAGATTTGAGGTCAAAACCGAGCGAACTGAAACTGGACGGCGTGATTTTAATGTGTAATCGAAGTTCTAACGGTTTGTTATCGACGGGCTATGTAATCCATTTCCTATCAAGAAGTTGTCGCTTCATTATAGGCGTGTTATCGATGATGTGTCTAACAAAGGTTATCGATTTTTTTATCAGCGAGTTATCTGCCTGTCACTGTTTGTTATCGAAAAACTATCAATTTGTTATTGGAATGCTACAGTTTTTATCGGCGTGTTAGAGATTTATTATCGAAAAGTTATGGATACGTAAATCAAAAAGTTATTGATATGTTGTCGAAAAGTGATCTATTTACTATCGAAAAGCTACCGATTTGTAATCGGAGTGCTACCAGTTTGTTACGGTAAATTATATATTTGTTATCGAAAAGTTAAGGATTTGGTATCGATAGTGTTTGATATTATATCGAAAAGTTATAGATTTCTAACCTATTTGTTAGCGGTCTGTTACCGATATGTCTGCGAAGACTCATCGTTTTGTTGTGAAACAGATACCAATATAATTTCAATATAAAATCGATGACAAATCTGTAACCCTTTAATAAGCCTATGCGGCGATACCAAGCTGTCAAGTTACATGTTATCAAAACTATCCACATTTTTTGCTACACCGGACTTTTCAAACAAACAAAAATTCAGCCTTTCATTCATACCTCCACAAATTCCACTTATGTACTGCTCTAAATGAGTTCATTGAAATTTTAATTTCTATACAGGGTTATTGTATAAAAGATACTTCCTTGTTTACAGAGTGGCCAGTAGCCTCAATGAAGTAAGCGATGAATAGAAAGTATCAGAGGTTACTTGTTTAGGTATCAAATGGTTTCATCTAAAGTAAAGCTTCAATAACCTAAGGCTAAAGATTTATTAGCCAAAGGGAGGATACTGGAACATTCTGCTCTATATGTGTGCTATATTATACATGCGGGTTATTTCTATGAAAGCATGCTGACCAAGCTTAAAGCTCTCTTGAATGACAGTAGCAACTCACTTTGCCACTCCTTTAGCTAGATGTTGCAAGTGTCAGTCAACAATAATTGAAGGGTGTTGAATTTTGAATGATCTACGTATAGTCACTTATGTTTACATTCGAAACAATTGAATCTAACTACGTCCACATTCAAAGACCCTGTAAGCAAAGAAGCTACATTAGACTAGAATTATACAACTTTAAAGGTTGCCACTATTTAGATTTTAATTAAATCAGGTATGCCAATATGGGTACCGTATGGAATATATTTGACACCTTTGCCACCTAATCTTTAAATATGCACGACTCATTGGCAGTAAAGTTTTTCTCTTAAGCCACCGGAACTGACGCATTAAGACCCTCGCAGTGCTGTCAGCTGACTATTTTAACGTTGTAATATCCTTCAAAGTGGCAACTACTCCCCTTTTGCAGGCTTTATCACGCGTTCTTAACAATTTAAGTCATAGGTAGTTCTGAGATACTCGCAGCTCTTGATTTATTAATTTACTTACATAAAGGCTATACCTAGGCGCTGTTGGTATAAGTATGGCTACCAATTGTTTCGCACTGCATCCCACTGACACCACTTCGGCGCCAGTCATGTGAAACTCTCGTTTTGATTGACTGTCTATCATTTTTTCTGCAGAGATGATTCATATCGTTTTTAAAAGGTTTTATTTAGCTTGACTCTGTGTAGCGTGCGTTGTTTACGAATTTTGTAATTGAAATTTAAGTAAGCTTGAAACTTGGCATATAGTTACAAACCCCATGACAATGCAATAATTAGAAAAAATACTCCGCTAGGTGGCGCATGGATCGAAATATTTCAAAAAATCGTATTTATGGTCCGATTTGGCTCATATTTGGAACACATATTACATACATGAATAGAAAGCGCCAATGAAACAATTTGCCGGCAGGTGGCGCAAGGATCGAGATATTCAAAAAAATCGTATCGTGGTCCGCTTTGGCTCATATTTGGAACACATACATTAGACTGGCGGCCACCGTGGTGTGATGGTAGCGTGCTCCGCCTACCACACCGTATGCCCTGGGTTCGCACCCCGGGCAAAGCAACATTAAAATTTTAGAAATAAGGTTTTTTAATTAGAAGAAAATTTTTCTAAGCGGGGTCGCCCCTCGGCAGTGTTTGGCAAGCGCTCCGGGTGTATTTCTGCCATGAAAAGCTCTCAGTGAAAACTCATCTGCCTTGCAGATGCCGTTCGGAGTCGGCATAAAACATGGAGGTCCCGTCCGGCCAATTTGTAGGGAAAATCAAGAGGAGCACGACGCAAATTGGAAGAGAAGCTCGGCCTTAGATCTCTTCGGAGGTTATCGCGCCTTACATTTATTTTTTTTTATTTACATTAGACTGGGTCGATTCATTAACCGTTATCGCGCCATCGATTTTTCGATAGGATTTGGGCTCAGGAAAAAAAGTTCCACTACGCATTAGAGATACTACATTTCTACTACTACATTTTCTACTCGTTAAAGACTGTTTAGGCCATTTATTGTTCATCTCGAAAATTTGTCGGATATGGTCGAAAGTGATATCAATGGATGCGCATTACCGCCAGGTATAAGAAACTAATTGCGAAATTTAACCCTTTCTAACTGTTCAAAAGTTATTTAAAATAAAATAATTTAAAAAAAATTTTAAGTTAAAGGGTTTTATTGAAAACAATACTTACATGAAATAATAATAATACTAAAAGCTAGAAAATAATTAGGTAGGTCCTAGGTACTAGTCATCACACTCCTCATCAATCTAGGGCGTTGATCAGACAATTAAATAAACGCGTTGGGCGCGTGAAATTTCTAAAAATGTGAGGCGTAGCATAACCTGATTAAGGTTCAGTTGGTCTTATGTATATATATTAGGTACGTAAACTAATATTCCACTGGAACTTTCCAGCACTGCAATAATTTAGGAAACAGCTGTTAAAACTGTGCGAGTTGATTTGAAAACCTAAATTGTTTATTTCTACTAAGAAAATAATAACAATAGGGGCAATTTGGTATTTTTGATGTGTTTTCACGCTTAAAAAGAACAGAGGTCAATTAGGGTCCGTGGTAAGTACCTATCCCAAGATAGCAGTTCAAGAAAATGCAGTGGCTCCGCTTTATAAGGCTTTTTTTCGGACATAGTGGAGCACGTGCGCAATGGCCTTTTCCATAATATCGAATTCAATACCTTGATGTTGGTACGCCTCCAATAACTTCTTTAGGCCAATTAGTGCAGTTGACTGCCAAATATGTACATATGTTCACATTGCGGTCCATATTTGAGAAGGATCCAATTCTTGTGTCGCCAACATCAGCTTTAACAAAATTGAGCTCACCATCACGTACAATCAATCGGACCTTAATCGCAGCAGGGATCATCGCTCTATGATCTATGATTTACTTAAATTGAATGGGCAAGAGCCATTTATTTGCATATACAATATTGAAAACTCAATATTTTTGTTTTTGAAATTTGACATTTGAATTAGGTTGAAAAGTATGCTCATAAAAATTCTAAATTTTTGCTTTGCACTGTCTTACCAACAGTTTCCAGTGGTTTAGGTTTTTTCTCTATTTAGGTAGAAATTTAGGTCAACTCGCACACAGCCTAAATAGAAATTTGACGCGTCCAACGCTTTTATTTAATTGTCTGATCAACGCCCTAGATTAATGAGGAGTGTGATGATTAGTACCTAGGACCTACCTAATTATTTTCTAGCTTTTAGTATTATTATTATTTCATGTAAGTATTGTTTTCAATAAAACCGTTTAACTTACAATTTTTTTTTAGTTGTTTTATTTTCAAGTTTTCAGTCTTTATTTAATTGTCTATTATTTCTCATTCTATTCAGTTCATTTAGTGACTCATTATTACAAGAACTTTTTCCTGACAATTTGCTACAATCTAAGTCCTCAATACATAATCCTTCCAAAGACTTTACTCGACTCTGCGCCGCGTATGCTTGTCCCACTCCAACTCCAAAATATTTTTATGTCACTTCTACCGGACTGTATGCAATATTTGTTCCAAATATGGGCCAAATCGGACTACAAATGCGGTTTTTCTGAATACCTCGATCTTTGTGCCACCTAGCGGCGATTTTTTTTTCATAGGTCGCTTTCTATTCTTGTATGTATTATGTGTTCCAATATGAGCCTAATTGGACCACAAATACGATTTTTGTGCATATCTCGATGCGGTTTCCATGTCAGCTTAACACGGACTTTGCATCACCCAATTCACCAATTTATTAAAACAGAACACTAAAAGGAAAGCTATATAATACATTTTTATGCTCTCTTTGCATATTTTTTTCAAAAAATTAATAATGAACAATGAATTCAAATAAAAAGACCCAAGGCTTTTCAAATTGTCCTCAAGTTGTTAAAAAAAGCAAAAATGTGCCGATTTTTTTTTAATTTTATATTGCGACTGGCTGAAAGAATAAGCGACATCAGTGATGCAAAATCCTTTAGTAGGTTCTAGGGGCATAAACACTCCTTTGAAATGATTCTTACCTCATACTTAAGTTGGGGATATATGTACGTATGAGGTTTTGAAAAATCATTTGGGCTTACATTCAAAAATCTGTTGTTTATTTGCGAAACTATACAATAGCATCTGAAATGTTAATTTTGATTTGCACACTTCATCCTTCAACGCCCAAGTCTCCCGGTTTGACATAAAGTTGGCGGCCCTATCCAAAACAAGTCCCTTGGAGTAAATCACATTGCTTATGGCCTATCAACCAAGTTTAAATATCACCTACACGTTACGGCTCCTTTTACAAATGTCAATACGTAAGCACATATATTTACCAGATGAGGCTTTGTCCTTCGCAAGATCATACAAAGTGGTGAAGCAAAAGCTTTCCCAAGACAGTCGAACTAATGACGGTGTGTGCTACAACCCTAATGTAATGGATAGTCGAACCAGTCTGAAGCTACGCGGTCATCCATAATGAGCTCTTATATCATAAGGCCGGAAAAAATCAGAAAACATCTTTCAACTTAAAATTGGTCGACTTTCATTCTAAAATTTCGTTTTGATTTAACGAAGACTTTTGAAATCAATGATGTGAACACAAACGTCTGCAAACTTTGGTCTACATTTTAAAAATTTTATCCAGGGTCCTTGTAAAATTTTAATTATGTAGATGCGCCGAGGATTATACGATTTTCACCCATTACGCAATGACATCCACTTAGATTGCTTATGATTTCGAAGGCGGCATCCTTGGCCGAATAGTCACTCCCTAACGTTTCAAGGTGTTTCTCTGATGTAGCTCGGCAGCATAGCGCGATAAAAGCATCCGTTGGAAAGTCTTCGGAGCTACACCTAGAGTTTCTGGTAAAGTGACGTCGACGAAGGTATGAATTCGAAGTCGCAGTCCTATAGCTTCTGTGCTGGCATATGGTGTGAGGGTCAGGAGGGTGGCAGCGACTGGTGGTCGGGATTGCTACTGTTCGCACATCGGGAATTGTAGCTCTTAAAAACAGCCGAAAAAACTGGAGGCACCTGTGCCACGAGAGTCATGAGTATTAATAGACCATTAATAGCAACCGTAAGTCGCCCTTTCTGCGTGACCGCCAAGGAGCCACAAATGATTTAAAGAAATTGTGTTCGCGACGATTATTAGGAGTTAACCCTAGGTGAAACTATGCTTTGCACGAGATATGCAGACAAAAGTGTGGCTATATTATGTATCTCTATTTCTTTTCAGCAGACGCAGCTGTATCAATTCCAAGACCGGGGTTAGGTTCGAAGCCTCTCTGGAGTAAGTGAACGAGGGACAATCCCTCCGCAAGGAGCTACTCCTGAAAATGTTTGAACGGTCTGCGAGATCTTGAGGCAAAAACCCCGGATCATTCCGAAATGGCCAACACGTTGATTTCCTTAAATACATACAAACAAAACCTTTCCTAAATACTATTTTTTTAAAATAGAAAAATCAAGCTTTTAAAGTAAGAACACCGGCCGCGCCCACGCCGCCGCCGCCGATAAAGTGATCGGCGTAAACCTCTACTACGCATACCAAAAAAATAATTTTCGAGCCTGCGAAAAAAAATGGCGAAAGGGTCAATTTTTCATCCAAAACACTTCCCAAAACCCAAAAAATAATTTTTTTTATTCAAAAAACGTACGAAACGTTTTTACAACAGTTTTTTGATATATATATATATATTTTTTGGGGAGTGTTTTGGTGAAAAAATTGGCCCTTTCGCCATTTTTTTTTCGCAGGCTCGAAAGAATTTTTTTGGGTATGCGTAGTGGAACTTTTTTTTCCTGAGCCCAAATCCTATCGAAAAATCGATGGCGCGATATCGGTAAACTTTCGTCCATACAAATCGACCCAGGTTAACATACATAGTACATACGTGAAAGCGATCTATGAAAAAAATCACCGCCAGGTGGCGCAAGGATCGAGATCGCTTTGGCTCATTGAATATATATTACATACAGTCCGGGCTTGTGAATTTTCTTAAAACGTGAGGCGTAGCATAGCCTAATTAAGGTTGAGTTGGTCGTACTATGCATATATGAAAATATCATTTATAAAGGATATAAGCGGTTGACTATCAATTGAAATTTGGCACGACCCACGCTTTTATTTATTTGTCTGATCAACGCCCTAGATTGATGAGGAGTGTGATGACTAGTACCTAGGACCTACCTAATTATTTTCTAGCTCTTAGTATTATTATTACTTAATGTAAGAATTATTTTCAATACAACCGTTTACTTAAAATAATGTGTTTCAATTATTTTTTATATATCCAGTAATAAACAAGCGCATATTGACTTTGGAAAAACTTAAATGTTAAAGTATCAAAGAACATGCGGCATTGTGTACTGAAGATGATAATCAGAATACTGATTAAGTATAATTACGATTCAGTGGTGTATTCATAGGTAGATAGATGTAAATGTTACGAATGACAACATAGCAGCGAAGTAACGTAATATTTTGCGTGGGCCTTAAGCTTATTGACGCCTAAATGTATGCTATTCAATGTGCGTGCGCATACCGATCTTTGGCATTATAAGAATTGCATTGAATGGCTTTCAAGTGTAAACATTAATTATATATAGGAATGATTGCTGCCGGTTGAGGTATTAGAAATGAGAAGTCATGACATTCGTTGGGATTGCGTAGAGTGGAAATTTTTAAAATTTAACAGAAATGTTTTTGTGCAATAAATGTGTAACTAAGAATCAAACTATTTTTATTCAAAAATATAATTTATGTGTTGTACCCTCTGCTTGCTTCTCAATCTGAGATACCCGCAGATACTCATATTTTGGCGCTTTCTTACTCGGCGGCCACCGTGGTGTGATGGTAGCGTGCTCCGCCTGAGTTCACACCTCAGGCAAAGCAACATCAAAATTTTAGAAATGAAGTTTTTTCAATTAGAAGAAAATTTTTCTAAGGCGTGTTTAGGGGAGAAGTACAAATTACCTTCGTTTTCTGCTTGTGGGATACAGCGTGTGGTGAGGTTATGATGATGATGGTGGTATCTTGATGATGATGTGGTGATTTGATGGATTATGGATGTTAGGCGAATTCCTTTCTCTGCAGCGGTTTCTGCGAATCGGCGGTGGCAGAGTGCGTTCCTAAATTGTATGGTACTTGCAGCACACTAATGTGGAGAATATTTCTCAAACAAAAGGCACTTTGTAAATTTAAAAGGAGACTAGGTTTTTAACTTTAAAGAAGCTATTTCTTTTAATTTTAAAGGGGGCTTTACAATATACAATTCACGTTTGGTGTCACACCGAGATGGATAAATATTTCGAATGAATAAGAAAAATGAAATGTCAAAACAATAATAAATGTATGTATGTATGTACATAGTCACATCTGTCAACCCATTGTTGGGTTGCCAGAGAGGTGAAATACGCTCGCAGCGTTAGCGTAAAATACAAACATTTCAAATTCTTAATTTAATAAATATGTACGTAATATATGATATTACGTATTGTACGTGCAAATAATTCAGAATGCGTACTTATACGTAAAAGGTACATATGTAAATAAATTCAATAACATATGCAATAATCATATGGAAGCGTGTACTAATTAAAAATTGGTTATAATTCACTGTTCTTAAATAAGGGTTGGTGTTGACGACTACGACGTCGCTCAAACATCGTCCCCGCCCTAGGCGCGTCAGCGGCTAGAGCCTCTTGCAGCTCTTGAAGAGTCCGTAAGCATCGCGTACGAGGAGGTCTGACACCTCTCCCCTGAACGTGGCAGTCTGCAGCCCTTGAGCGTGCACCGAACGGTGCGTCGAGCGGCAGTAGATGCTGGCGATGGTGCGTCGGTAGCTGGACGAGACCGAGAGACAGCTGGGCGAGAACGGGGTCGCACGGTGGGGGCAGAGGGTACCTGAGGTGGTACTACTTGGCGACCAGGCCGGGGTGCCTGGTATGACGTGGGATGCTCGGGTTGCATCCCGTCGATGCAACAGAGAGTGGTCGCCTAATCCGCAAGTTCGACAGCGATCATACGAACTGCATTCATCGGTGGCATGAGACAGCGTCAAACAATTCAAACAGAATTTATGCGCCCTCGCGAGTATCCATCGTTGTGGCGGCTTCATTTGCTTGAAGATGCTGCAATTGCGAAGAGCGTGGGTCCGTGCACATACGCGGCATCGTCGGTAGTCGGTTGCAGCGGCGGGCTGCGCGCGACCACTGCTGACCGCAAGGAAATTCGGGTGCCCGTTGCTGATCGCGATCATGACAATCTGGAAGTATAGTTGTAAATGCCTTTTAGGTGAGAGAAATGTTAAGGCAGGGAGTTTCAGTTGGCATTATGTTGCGAAATACGACTATTAGTGACGGCGATGTGGTAAGAGTGGACAGAGGTGGTTTGAGAGTAGCTACGAATTCTCCGGGGTTGCCGAGAGGTGGGCTTTCAATTGAGGGAGGAAACAGAGCTTGACAAGTGGTCGTGTGAGGGTGCCGGTTTGAGTACGAACGTCACAACACGTATATGGCCGTCAGGACCTGGATGTATTTTTCAATACGTCCAAGGCGCCATCAGTCGGGGGAAGTGAGTCGTCGTGAATGCAGACACACTCACCGACCTTGGGTTCGGGTTGTGGATTTTTCCACTTCTGCTTTTTTGGAGATCCTTTAGGTAGTCTTCCTTCCACCTTTTGCTGACTGATGATGTAAGCTTTTACCCTGTCCCATCGGTTTATAAGAGATAAATCCGCGTGATCCACTTCAGGTATAGCGAGGCGGGCTACCTCGAGAAAGTGGCCGGGGGTCAGCGCGGATAAACTCTGTGGGATCTTGGGATAAAGGTGAGATAGGACGAGAGTTTAATACGGCTTCAATTCTTACCAAGAGGGTGGTAAATTCTTCAAATGTGAACTTGTGGGCTCCTGCAGTCCTCTTGAAGTGCAGTTTGAAACTCTTCACTGCAGACTCACACAAGCCGCCCATGTGGGAGCTCCGGGCGGAAATGAATTTCCAATTGATGCCCTGGGTAGAGATTTTGCGATTACTTCTTGATCTTGAGAGGCCGTTTCATGAAGTCAACGAACTGTCTTTCCGTCTTTGGGCCCTCTTTTTAGCTCCAATAAACGTTTTGCCGTGTCACTCCTCTGATATACAGTACCTCCACGAACTTCTGCTCCACGCGGAAATACGTCTAATCGCAGCAATGCCTCAGGACAGGATCTCTATATTCCACGCCTGAAAACCCTCTCATAAGCGGGGTACAATATGTAATAATTCCATATACCATATGCATAGTACATATGGAAGCGTGTAATAATTAAAAAAGTGGTTAGTAAATGTCACGGTTCTTAAAATAAAGCGTTGGTGGTGTTGACGACTACGACAGTCGCTCAAACACAGCGGGATCGGCCCCTCGGCAGTGTTTGGCAAGCGCTCCGGGTGTATTTCTGCCATGACAAGCTCTCTGTGAAAACTCATCTGGCTGCAGATGCCGTTCGGAGTCGACGCAAATTGGAAGAGAAGTTCGGCCTTAGATCTCTTCGGCGGTTATCACGCCTTAATTTTATTACTTACTAAGATAGTTTTTTTGTAAAATTTGCATCTGCTAGCAATAAAATTAGCAGAGCGTACAGCGTGTCAGTGTGAGAATATATTTTACGCATACTTACGCATGTATGCTTTCGTTTCACTTCTACTTTGTGCCACTCGTATTGGCAGCCAAATTCATTTCTATGCCAACTAGGTTAATGATAGGTATGCCAAAGGTGAACTGATGTAGCACATAGTGCTCTTAATACTTTTTACTTTTAGTGCGTGATCTATTTTAATTTCTTTTTAACATTGCATTTATTTTTCCACAATTTTTAACGTTCATAATCTCTGTTCTTAAAACTCTAGGGTTTGCTCATCACTGCCAAGTTCATATGCATAGCTCGAATAATTTGTAGAGCGATAAAGAATCCCAATTACGCTTGCGGGCAGACACAAAAGTTCACAAAAGATATCAAAGCAATAATCAACAAAATGGTGTAAGACTAATGTAGCCAATCAATTATTCAAATAGAGATCAGATTTGGCAAATCAGTCGGTGTAGTTGGGAAGTCTCAAAGAAATCTTTTTGGTTTTTGATTTTGGTTTATGTTTTATGAGCTGCAACTTAATTTTGATTGGAAATAATCATAAAGAATTGTAATGTATGATCAATATAATTAATATTAATGATTAATTCTTATTTTTTGGGAATAGTTGTATTTATTTGTAATATATTATAAAAACTTACTATTAAATACTATTTGAATTTGGTGGCTATCATGAACGGAGTTAGTCAGTCTTATTTATTCATTATTTGGCGCTTACGGTTCAGGATTATCTTAAAATTGTTTATTAACCAAAGTTATTTGGGAGTGAATTAGCGTTCATAATACTTATGTTATTAAGAGCACTTTATAATTGCAGATTTTTTTTGAAATTGTTTATTTGGAGTAATCGTGATTTGTTTTCATAATCTGAGTTAAAAAATTCAAATAAAATAGAATTGATTTGTAATAAAAAATATATTTTAGCATACTGGTTTATTAATCACAATTTTGATTATTATTTTTCTGATTATTGCATATTTAAAGACTTGCTTAGACTAATGCTGAATATGAATTACAGGATTAATTAAAGTTTTAATACCAAAATTGTTTTTACAATACTTATTCATTAATCTTAAAATAATATTAGGACCACAGTATAATGTTTTTATGATTAAGATTTATGTTTAAAATTTCAGTGATTATTTAAAATTAAGACTTGTTCAAAAATTATTTATGACTATTGATTTCATTCTGATAATTTTTGACAGTTAAAGATTACTTAGGAATGCTGACTTTCTATTCATAAATGTTATTAAAGCTACAGTAAGTTAAGTTAGTTTTGTTTTTCTATTTGGTAATCGACTAACAAAAGACTTAGTTGAACTTACATTGATTTTTGTCCACAATTTTGACTAATAATTCAAGATAGGCTTAAATTTAATTACTAATCAAAATAATTTTGAGAATGCTTTTGATTATTCCTATTTTTTTATGAAAACTATTTAGTATTATATTTAAGATTACTGCAGATTTTTTTATATGGACTTTTATTCACGATTTGGAATTATTGATTAAGGATTAATTATAATTTAGATGTTAATCATATATATTTATGACAATTGATTTATTCTGATAACTTTTTATAAAAAGCAATCTTATTTTGAAAATCGTAGAGTTATCGTAAGCAAGAGTAATTTGGGCTTGTTATTATATTTTTATGAGTTGTGACTTACAATCTAGAAAGTGTTGTCTATGCATGATATTGGTATTTTATTTAAGTTTTTTTACTTCTGAACTATAAACTAGCATTTCCTCCATTTGATTATAACTTATTATTTATTTATAAAATATTATTGCAGTTAATGATTACAGAATCAGATTAATTTTTTACTCACGATTTACGTTTTCCCGTTTTATTATTTTTTGTGTATGAATATTAACATATACCCTGTATATAACTTCGGTTTGATTGTTTTTTTAATGATATATGAATTGTGATTCTTAATTTTAGTAAATAAGTTTTGATTTAAATTTTCGAATTATGTCTGCTTTATGTCTACTATACTGTAGTTTGTAGTATGTGAAGTATTGATGACTAACAGCATTTTGTTAACGACTATAATATAAAATTAGTAATTTGGTATTTGCTATTTAAAGTTGGTTGCGTATAAGGATCTCCTGCGGATTATGATTAATTTTTTATTGTTTTCTTAATTTTAGTATATAATGTTGATTACTATAATTATTTCGTTTCATTTAAGCAAATTGGTAATCTTTTTTTATTTACGAAACATTAGAAAAGTGTGTGGTTTTACTAACAAAATTTGTATCACCCAAATATTCGATTAACTGATTAATAACAATTATATAATCGAGTAAAATACAGCCCTATTATTAAAACAAAAAGATTAATATTTTTATTTAATCTAATATTAAACGTAAATTTAACTTAAACTAAATAATAAAGGATTTTGTGATACGCAAACTCAATATTCGATAAATAAACGTAATATTGATAGACATTTTATTTTAATCGCTTAATCTCAATCATGATTAATCAGGGAAGGATTTGATTGCGCTTGGTTTTACGTAGAGCTTTGAATAACCAAGTTTATAAACGATTAAGCTCATTGTTCAAAGTTTTGATTGATTTGAACAAAATCGGAAATTACTTTACAATTTTGAAACAGGTGGGTTCAAAATTACTGTGTTACTCGTATCAAAGTTTACTGTGTAAAAACAATAAAAGAAACATATGTAAGTAACATTAGATATCTTTAAATTTAAATTTTTCAATTAAGGTAGTTAAAAATAATGTTTGAAGTAATACCGCCCAGCTATTTCTTGGGAAATATAGTGGACTTAGCTCAACTGTAGTTAATCAAAACGGCTGGGTCCAATTGATTTGCTCTTTTATTGAGATTAATCAAGAATTAGAATAAGTGGACTTATTGTTCAATTTTATTTCTGAATATATCCACCAATTGAGTTATTTAAAATGTGTTTAAGCAACACATTGAGTAATCCATCAATTACATATCTCTAATTTTAACACTAACTAAAAGCAAATTAATTGAATTTCTAGAAGGTTATTTGCATGCCCTATTGGGAGTACTGTTGTTATTTTCCTCCAAATCTTAAGAGAATGCATAGCTTTAGCTAAATGGCTATCTATTTTCAGCCACCAACTTCATAAACTTAATCAAACAAGAGCAGGAACGTTGTAACGAAAATATGCACCAATTACTTCAACACCATACATCTGCACGTACACTTATATACGCACTAAAGTAAATTCAAACCAAATAAACTTAATATGTTCAGCAATGTGCACAACTAAAAATTTGTGAGAAATGTGCTGGCAGCTTAATTGCAATTAACAAACCGTTGAAATTTTACAAGAGAAAACGTACGAACATACTCGTATATATGAGGTTGCTTAAGCACAAACATAAATACATACTTGCATATAAATGCATATGAGCGTACGTAAAACTTGTATACAATATATATAACTTTGTATATGCTTGTTTATGCTGAAAATATAGCATACTTAGGGGCGTACAAACATACAAAAGTGCTTAAGTGTATGAAATTGAAAATAATAATAATAAAAATAAAAATTTCAAGAAATCTGATGAAAGATTAAGTTATATATCTGCTAATTTTTACATGTGATGTATCATATTGTAACGCATTTAGTGCAATTCCGCTTATTCCAAATCTTCTGCTAACGTTCGAATCACTAAACTGTTGAATAAATAACTCCACTATTCAATAATGCAAAATGGCCTTTATTAAAGTTCTTCACCATAACACTACTATTGCTCGCCAGATAGCGTCTTAAATGAAACTGATTTTCATGCCTCTATTGTTGCTGCCTTTTATACTCTGT
>JARSSU010048241.1:0-43844 GCA_029619165.1 Eurosta solidaginis | reverse complement strand
AACAGGAAAAATATTAGTCACATACTGTAAAAAATAAACACATATTTCAATTTTACATTCTCCTAATGGTTGGTACTAAGGTTCATGTGTCTCAAACGAAAACCCATTTAATTCAACATGAGTATGTGATTGAGATTATGTTATTAAGCAAGTACCAACTTCACTGACCTAGGTGTTACAATGGACCCTTAACTTGACTTTAGGTTACATATAGAAACTTGCGTTAATAGGGCTAAAGGTACTTTGGCGTCGTGAGAGGTGGTCTAAGGAATTTAATGATCCGTATGTTACTAAACTTCTTTTTACATCATTGGTGAGGCCATATTGGAATATGCTTCGATAATCTGGAGCCCACGTTATCAAATTCACTGCGATAAACTGGAATCGGTTCAAAAACAGTTTTTGCTTTTTGCTTTGAAACAATTGCCTTGGACACGTCAAGGAATCTTCCACCTACTGCAACGTTAAAACTATTACAGTTGCCTACATTACAGAGCCGTAGGGAGATGCTTAATGTCTTATTTATAGTAAACTCTTAAGGTTCGAATCGAGCTCAAGGCTAGAACAATAATTTTTTTCTAATGATAATTATTGTTATTTTTTAATTTTCTAAATTTGAAAAATTGAATTTTGTTTTTGGAATAGTAAGTAGAAAATTTTTCAGACAACCTGCCCATAGCTGCGCAGATAGATCCATTTCGAAGGGTGCTAAGCCTTCATCATCAGTACCTTTAGGTATAGCTAAATGGTTAGCGCAGCATGCAAATAGGGCATGACCAAATTCCTATCATTCTTATGGATAGGACTTATATTTTACCCAGCGGCATACATTCTGTTAGGTCAGGTCAAACTCTTCCTTCCACAGAGATCTTATAAAGATTGAATGTGTTCTTTAAATAACAAAAAAAAATAAAAACACGCGATATACCTCCGAAGAAATTAGGACTGAGCTCCTTTTTTCTTTGTGTCGTGCTCCTTTTAGTTTTTCCTATAAATTAGCGGTAGATCCCTACATGGCATGAATATACGACGAGTGCTTGCCGAATCGCTGCCAGAGCGCGACCCCACTTGAAAAACTTTTTGCTATTTGAAAAATCGAATTTCTAAATATTTAAAGTTGCTTTGCTAGGGACTAGATCTCACCCTCTTCAATGTGGTAGGCGAAGCGCGCTACCACTTTTTCACTAAAAAAATAGTAATAAATAGAAGTTTATGATAGATGTATTCTTGAGTATCTGGATAATATGCAAGATGAGGTAATAACCAAAACGAAAGATTATGTTCCAACAGCTACCGAATCAATAACAGAGGCCAAATTAAACAAAATATTTGGTTTTATTGATCTGTAATATTAAGGTTTAAAAAGATGATCTTATAAATTTGACGTTGTCTTGATCAATACTTCTGTAGTCAACGCGATGACAGCCGATACTTCGCGTGCCCTCATTCACCATCAAACCCATCTTTCTTGCACCTTTTTCCAGTTTGGAGTAAGCAGAACTTACGGCGCGGATGTTATCAATTACGTCGCTTATTATTGCATGCTTTTATTTAATATTTCTCGAGAGCGGTTAAGTTCTCTAATTAGCGTAATTTTCTCCATCATGAAAATAAAGAAAACGCGCGATAGTGGGTCACAATCGTGTGAAACCTCGTTTAGTTTCGAAAGGGTCCCACATGTCCTTCACACTTTGGCTGTTCAAAAAGGCGCGGCAGTCGCTACTTCTTGCGTTAATTGGCGTCAATTGGTTACAACAGGGAATTTAAATCGTTTTCCCACCTGGACCTTCCAGCGGAATAATCCACTCATTTGTTTAAAAAAGTATTTGCGGATTTTATTAGCCTTATTTTAATCTATCTCATTCACAAATATTTTGAGTTTTTTAAAATTACCGATAAAATCTCAAACATAAATGTGAGGCAAACTAAAATAACAGACTTAAGCGGGTATTGCAAACAGCACAGATATATTAAGGAAAACTGTGCGTCTAGTACCTAGTTGAGGATCTAGTGAGATTACATCATTGTGAAAGTTCCGATAGATGGATCCTGTGGCGAGGTAATGAGAAGTTTCTATCAACTGAGAGAGTTTTGCGATCAGGTTGTAAGAAACGTCTCATTGTAGTACCAACAGCAGTTCCTTTCACAAAGAGCTCCTGTAGGAGGCGCACAGATCGTGATATTTAGAAACGTAATACGGAAAGGGAGGGGGAATATAGAGATAAATTTTGAAGAGACTTGTCATTGAGCTACACACTGGAAACTTCGAATATATTTAGGGGAAAATGAAGAATAGATAATATATTGTAACGAATATTAGCAGCACTAAGGGATACTATCATCTTAAGCCGATGATAAGCCGTGACTTGTGTGTACATCAATAATTCAATCATTATGTATACACATATGTACGTACACGCAGCGGAGAAACAACGCACAACCACATGCATAAATCTGAGATACACCCGAAAGTATGCAATGGTTGTGCAAGTGTCGCACACATACAAGCGCATGGGGTTTGAGAGAAGCTATAAAATCATGCATCTGTAGTTACAGCTGAGTAATTTTATAGCTGATAACTAACTAGTAAATTCTAGAATAGAAAAGCCTAGAAGTATGCAACGAGGAATCACAGAGTATAAAATGCGGCAACAGAAAAGCGCGACAATTTAGTTTGATTTAAGACGCTATCTGGCGAGCAATAGTAGTGTTATTGTTGAAGTACTTAAATAAAGGCCATTTTGCATTATTGAATGGGGCTATTTATTCAACAGTTCAGTGATTCGAACGTTAGCAGAAGGTTGCAAATAAGGGGAATTGCATTAAAATCGTTACGATTGGTGTCAGAAGAGGAATTGTTGAATAAATTCCAGAGTTTGCAGAGCACAACAAGGACATGGCGAAGTTGAGTGAATTAAGGATCCAGCAACTGAAAAAGGAGTTGGAGAACCGCGGATTGAATACAACCGGCAATAGGATCGAACTTCAAGCACGGCTACGAAAGGTATTAGAGTTGGAAGGAATTAAAGTAGACGAGTATTTCTTTTATCCTGATGTGGAAGAGCTAGCGACTAAAGTGGAAGAGAAGATAGAGACTCCGAATCCATTGGCAAGTGTTGACACTAACGCGATACTAGCAGTGTTGAACCAAATCTCGTCACTAATATCATCACAATTAGAATCACAGGAGACACGTTTAACATCCAAGATGGAAGCACAGGAGGCACGCATTTCAGAAATGTCGTCACAAATATCCACAAATATGTCATCACAACTGTAAGAGCAAAAGAGAATAGAAAGAAAGAAAGAGATAACATCTAAAATCTAAGCACAAGAGGCACGTATATCAGAAATGTCGACACAAATTTCAGCACAGGTATCATCGCAGATCTCTGCAAAACTGGAAGCGCGTATGGAAGAGAAACTAACGCAGTTTCAGGAAGGGTTCAGTGGTCGACAAGATAAAATGGAGGACGAGGTAGATGCTTTAAAAGATCGTATTCAGGAGTTACAATTGGACCGTCCAATAACTTCAACTTCTAATATCAAGGCAAAATCCCCAACGTTTGATGGTTCTGTTCCTTTCCAGGTATTTAAGCTCCAATTTGAGAAGACGTCGGCAGCGAACAACTGGAATGCCGGAAAATACAGTTGCTGCACTGTTCGTGGCTTTAAAAGACCAGCTGCTGAGATCTTACAGACCATCGCAGAGTACGACGTAACAGCTATGAAGCATTGATGGCTCTGTAGAACGAAGGTACGGAAGCGAACACAGGAAACAGATCTACCAAATAGAATTGCAAAACCGCTACCAAAAAGGTAATGAGACTTTGCAAGAGTTTTCTTCGGATGTTGAAAGGTTGGCACATTTTGCAAATGCGGACGCACCCGTGGAGTACACCGAGAGGGTAAAAATCCAGAGTTTATAAATGGCATACGGGATGTAGAAACGGAGCGAGCGACATATGCAAACCCAAAACCCACATTCGCAGAAATGGTATGCATGCTCTGATTCAGGAAACAGCGTCGCTTCTGTGTAAGCCAGTTTTCAAAGCACGCCGTGTGGAAGTAGAAAGGCCAGAGTGGGTATACGGAATTTTGGAAGCTTTAAAAGGAACACCACAGAAGAATAATGGTGCAACCAAATGGTTTAAGTGTGGAAAGCCAGGGCACATTGCTCGTAATTGCAGCCCCGGTCCTGGTAGTTCCAACTTGGGTGGCCGTAAACGCAAAGCTGGAGGAGATAAGCAAGAGCGAGTCAGATGTAAAGATCGAAAACTTGCGCATCTATTGAATGTCCTGTGATATCTGTGTTGCAAATTGGAAGCAAATCAAGTAGTCTTACCTTCAGAGGGAATGTGGATGGAAAAAAACATGTACTGACTGTAGATACGGGCGCATCTCATTCCTTGATTCGATCGGAATTGGTCAACAGGAGAGTAAAGGTTAATGGATCGAATGGGCCAAATAAACCGAATTCAAAAGTACCTGCGAGAGAAACACTGGCATTGACAAAAACCAAAAGGACGCACAAAAATGAAGGAACGAATTTCCAAGAAAGAATGCGAGGGTAGTTTCAAGCCGGAGCGCACTACTGTTGTGAAACGTGGGAACGATACTGATTATGCGAAGCCAATCCGTCAAACGCAAGCTCTACAGAGTAGTTCATTGGCCAAACAACAGAGTGTGAGGGAAAGGCCCAGGGTAATGAGTAGTAAGATGAAACACAGTTCGGAAGGTTTCCGCTAGGGAGCTAGGTTAGATATATCGAGAGATTTGTCTGATCGGGACGATGAGACTTAGGTGGAGGGCAGTGTAGCGAATATTAGCAGCACTAAGGGATACTATCATCTCTAAGCAGATGCTAAGCAGTGACTTGTATGCATATCAATAATTCAATCATTATATCTACACATATGTACGTACACGCAGCGGAGAAGCAACGCACAACAACATGCATAAACTGAGATACTTCCGAAAGTATGCAATGGTTGTGCAAGTGTCGCTCACACATACACACACAAATTTGAGAGAAGCTATAAAATCATGCATCTGTAGTTACAGCTGAGTAATTTTATAGCTGATAACTAACTAGTAAATTCTTGAATAGAAAAGCCTAGAAGTATGCAACGAGGAATCACAGAGTATAAAAGGCGGCAACAGTAGAGGCGCGACAATTCAGTTTGCAATAACACTGCTATCTGGTGAGCAATAGTAGTGTTATTTTTGAGTACTTTAATAAAGGCCATTTTGCATTATTGAAAAGTGGAGTTATTTATTCAACAGTTTAGTGATTCGAACGTTAGCAGAAGGTTGCAAATAAGAGGAATTGCAGTAAAATCGTTACAATATTTTTAAAAATCATTAATTCAAATTAATTGGCGCTTAACCGCCTAAGCGATTTGCAACAAGTCAAGCTAGCTACTACTGTTTCATGATAACTGGCGCCAATTTTGAGCATGAAGGCAGTTGCAGTCTTCAATAATATCAATATTGACTCCCATCTCCGTCAATATTAATATTATTATCAGCATATTATAAGAACCAGGATATACCACCTAACTTCAGTTTGGAGAAAGGGTTCAGTAGTAATCAAGTACTGGTGGAGAAGACTCGAAAAAGACCACGAAAGACAAAAGCAAAGGTTGATGGATCGAATGGGCCAAATAAAACGAATTCAAAAGTACCTGTGAGAGAAACACTGGCATTGACAAAACCTAAAGGACGCACAAAAATGAAGGAACGAATTTCCAAGAAAGAATGCGAGGGTAGTTTCAAGCCGGAGCGCACTACTGTTGTGAAACGTGGAACGATACTGATTATGCGAAGCCAATCCGTCAAGCGCAAGCTCTACGGAGTAGTTCATTGGCCAAACAACAGAGTGTGAGGGAAAGGCCCAGGGTAATGAGTAGTAAGATGAAACACAGTTCGGAAGGTTTCCGCTAGGGAGATTTGGTACTGCTATACAACACTGACCGGCGGAAAGGTGTTTCATCCGAATTTTTGGTGCAGTTGGGAAGGCCCGTACAGAGTTATGAAGAGGAATCAGTGATGTCATATACCGCATACAAACAATTGGGAAATCACGAAACAGAAGGGTGGTTCATTCGGACGCAGTGTAGCGAATATTAGCAGCACTAAGGGATAATATCATCTCTAAGCCGATGCTAAGCAGTAACTTGTATGCATATCAATAATTCAATCATTATGTCTACACATATGTACGTACACGCAGCGGAGAAACAACGCACAACCACATGCATAAATCTGAGATACTTCCGAAAGTATGCAATGGTTGTGCAAGTGTCGCTCACACATACACACACAAGTTTGAGAGAAGCTATAAAAATCATGCATCTGTAGTTACAGCTGAGTAATTGTATAGCTGATAACTAACTAGTAAATTCTAGAATAGAAAAGCCTAGAAGTATGCAACGAGGAATCACAGAGTATAAAAGACGGCAACAGTAGAGGCGCGACAATTCAGTTTGATTTAAGACGCTATCTGGCGAGCAATAGAAGTGTTATTGTTAAAGTACTTTAATAAAGGCCATTTTGCATTATTGAAAAGTGGAGTTATTTATTAAACAGTTTAGTGATTCGAACGTTAGCAGAAGGTTTCAAATAAGACGAATTGCAGTAAAATCGTTACAATATTTTTAAAAATCATTAATTTATCATTAATTGACGCTTAACCGCCTAAGCGATTTTTGCAACAAGTCAAGCTAGCTACTACTGTTTCACGATAACTGACGCCAATTTTTAGCATGAAGGCAGTTGCAGTCTTCAATAATATCAATATTGACTCCCATCTCTGTCAATATTGATATGATTATCAGTATACGCCACTAATTTTACGCACTTATAATAGATTTTACCATCACGATTTAGTTCCGCTGCTATAATTATCTTCTCCTGTAGTATGTGAAAGCAATCGCACGAAAGGGAGTTGCTTTGTCTAAACCCTTGTTTAGTTTCGAATGGCTCGGAGAGGTTTCGAAAGTTTTGGGAGTGTTTTCGATGCCGTTGATCTTTAGCCGGATATAGATCATGTACGTTCGGTTACAAGCACCATAAGGTACTAATTCGACCATCTCGGGAGCGCTTTCATATGACCACATTGAACCTTCTAGGACATCCGTCTTCCACCGCTTATTTCCATGAGGAACTTTTGCTAGAGCCTCGTCTGCTAAATATATATATTACAAATGTATATTATATCAGTATTTGCCTCGCGTACGTGTGATTGACAATTGGGTTGCGGAAGCTATGAATTGCGCTTATCAACCCTGAACCCCTACGGAGCTGGTGGTGTTGCTCCACTTGATTTGGCAGAGTCCTATTAACTTTACAGGAACTTAAATGCAGAGATAAAAGCATACAATCAACTTCTTTTCATGCTATCAAAGGCTGCTTTGAAGTCCACAAAAAGATTGTGAGTACCGATTTCCTCATCGTGAGTTTTCTCCAAGATCCTAGCGCATCGCGAAGATCTGGTCGATAGAATTTAACCAGATCTGAATGTCCAATCAGTTTATTGACTTTGAACTTCAGTCTTTCACACAGTAATCTAGATAGAACCTTATATGCCATATTATACAGGCTGATTCAGCGGTAATTGGAGTGGTTTGCAGGATCGCTTTCTTGTGGATCTAGAGGCATGCGCTCATCCGACCATATTTGCATAGTGTTGCTGCATGCTCTTTACCAACTCTTCGCCTCCGTTGTTTGAACAGGTCGGCGGGTAATCCATCAAAGCTTGGTGCATTGTGATTTTTAGCCGGGATATTGCCATTCTCACTTCGTCATATTCAGGTGCCGGAAGGTCTTTTCCAACAGTCGGAAATTGGGGTATCGAACTTTTCCTCCACAAATTAATCACACTCTGAACGTCAGTTACAATGTCGCCATTACCATTCCTGCAGGAATCTGTCCCGGTATTAAAACCTTCCGTCATCCACCGGATTGAAGCTCCTCGCACTCACGGCGTTCTATCATAAACTAAAGCTATTTGTGAAATTTTTGTACGACCTTCATGCAATTCTAGTTATAATACCAGAAACCGTACTTCAGATAATTGCAAAATATTGATCAGTATCTTTTGATTTATGTACAAAACTTCTAAACTTGTTCTAATACATGTGGGGCGGTGCCATGCCTATTTTCAAAAATTTTACTGTGTTTATATTTAACGTTTAAGAGTGAATTCACCAGCCAAGTTTCATCACTTGATCGGTATTTGATAATGAATAATCAACATGTTTTCCATTTTTCGAAATTCCGATATCGATAAACTTTTCTGACTGAAGGCAAAGTATTAAATGTTGCAGTAATCAAATGCTGGCTCAATAAAAACCTTGTTCGGTGCTGATAATATTCATAAAGGAAGTCCACGTCAATCGTGATTCCTTATATAATTAAAATTTACCCTTTGTGATTAAACTTATAATAAAGCAGGTTTAATTGACAACTTTAATACAAAACAAAACTGATAAAAATTAACAAATTTAACCTTTTAAATGTTTTGCGGGTTATTATTATTATAAAGTTTAATTAGAACGTTGGGTTCATATTTTCGGCTGAAAAGAGAAATTCCCGGAATACTAATCATTAAAAAGCATTTGTTTGTTGATAACCTTCAACCTTCAACGAAATTGCTGAGTATAAAAGTGGTATATTTGTTATACAAAATTTAGTGTAGATCCAACTTCGAACGAATCAGAAATGATAGAAGTAAAATGTGTCAACAAATAAAATATTTTACAGTATTTCTGTTCTTGTACTCATTGCTGTGCGTCCAAGCCATACCGCACCGCCAACACGAACGCATAAAACATTGCAAGGCTTTTTTTGACTTTATAGCAATTTTGGGCAGGATATTGCATGGAGAACCTAATCCACCACCGACTGCAGTACAGCAAGTCCATTACATCACACCAGCATACGCCATGCCTCCAAGCCAATACGCGATGCCACCGGATCAATATTCACCAGGAATAGATATTAGAAGTTCCAGGTTATAAAAATTGTGTGAAGTTTATGTATAATATTTAAATAAATAGACAAGTTTGAAATGCATCACGTTTGGTGTATCACTAATATACAATTTTAAGCTGGTAGAAGTGCTCAAATATCACCTAAGGACTTCCGAACTCGATGGTAACAAGATTAAACTATAGACAGCTTTAATTAGAGTTTAAACCTGCATTGAAAAATCCAGCCTAAGTCGGCAAAGGGCGATTCTAAACTTAATAACAACGGACCAGTAAACTTTTCTTAATCATTTATTTCAACTTTTAGAAGACTAGCCTATAGCCGTGATCCAGTCTGCACGTAAAATATACAACAAAATTATAGCCATATACCACGATTTGATCTTGAAAACAGTACCGAGACAGTCCGGAAAATAATATTTAAAAGTAGCAGTCTTTCCAATGTGATTCGCGAAACAGTACTGAAATATTTTCGAGTTTCGACGATATTTTTACAAAAACAGTCCAGAACACACTATATACGGTTCCGAAGTAGTCCTAGAAAATTTTGTAATAGTCCCAGAAAAGTTCCAATAATAATCCAGAAATAGTACTTAAGTAATCTATAAATAGTCCTGAAACAATTCTTAGCACAATGCCAAAACAGTCTTGAAGAAATCTAGAAATAGCTCCGAAATAATTCTGGCCCAAATAGTTTCGAATTTATCCCTGAAAGCATCCGGAAAAGTCATAATATAATCACGAAATTTCCCCTATATTATTCCAAAAATAATAGTTCAGTTGTAATCCAGAACTAGCCCAAAAATGACCTCTAAACAACCCGAAAATTGTTAACTTTGGTTTTTGGGGTTACCCTTCACGGAGCCTCAGTCTATATGTATTTCGTATATGAGGTTGTTTTGGTGGGAGAGGAAGGAGTGAGGGTGGAACTAAAAGTGGGAGTTGAAGTCGGAGTAGAAGTTAAACAAAATTTAAATTTGCTATATCTCCGTAATTATGTATGTAGATTCAATAAATAGATTCTATATATGGAATAATTTAGGTGGGAGAAGTAGAGGGCGGGTGGCACAAAGGTGTAACTCCGCGATATCTCCATAATATTTCAAGAGGTGTCCAATATTTGGTATATAGATTCCATATACTAGTTAATTTAGGTGGAAGAGGTAGAGGCCTCAATGTTTCCATAATTTTTTGAAGGGAGTTTCCGATATTTGGTATATAGATTCCTCATATATGGTTATTTAGGTGGAGAAAGTGGAAGAATTATTAAGAGTGGGAATGGAAATGGTTTTGGGAGTGAGAGAGATAATTAGAGTGAAGATAAATGGTATAAGGAAAGGACAAGAATAAGAAAAAGTTGTAAATTTGTAGTATGTTCGATGATATGAAGAGTTATAGAAGGAAGAAAAGTCCACTTTTCAAATATAGGACAGGACAACGTCTGCCGGGTACGCCAGTTTTTTAATAAAATTGGTATAGCGCCTAGTAGAAGTTACTAGATTAACAATTACAATGGCTACAATGACTTTAGTTAGAACATCGAAATAAAAATTCCTCTATATTATTTCAAAAGGATTTGTGAAAAATTGTTTTTTTATTTTCGTGCTCTTAGCCAATTGTGAGGTATCTTAAAAAGTACCGCGAGACTCGCCCCTGTCGTACAACATTTCAAAATACCAGCTCCCTTGTTCTTTTTATCAGGTGTGTAGCACTCCCGTTGGCCTCTCTGAACCACGTTTAATATTTTAAGTATTTAGTAAGGCTGTGCAACTCTGTGCGATAGGTGAACGCCTAATGAGTTTACACCGAGGTGGGAGTAAATGATGCTGACACATTATTTCGTGATTCAAGCTCCACGGAAAGTTACTCTAAAATCCATTGCACGATTCAACAATTTTGTAATAATAAAATTCGTGGGCAAACATGAGACTTTCCTAAAATAAAAGAAGTAAAAAATCAGTGACCTCCATGGTATGAGGGTGCATACTACGCTTACCATACTTCAGATCATATGCTCAAGGCCAAGGAAAAGCAACGTCAAAATCTTTAGAAAACAATTTTTTAATTAGATATATATGTATTTTCAAAGTTGGGTTGCCGCTCAGCAATGGCTTTGCGAATACTCCGAGTGTATTTCTCCCATGAAAAGCTTTTCAGCGCAAATTCATCTGCTTTGATACAGATGCCGTACGATTAGGTTCGGATGAACTGGCCGATCAATAAAGACGTTACATAGACTGAATGCGTCCATAGTGTTACCAGAATTTGTTTGGCGACCAAACGGATAATCCCCTATTAGGCAGCGGGACTTATTTTAATGGAATAACTCCGTCAGTAGCTGGAGCCTTAATGTCACGAGCGCAGGACACAAAACACAGTACGTGCTCAACTATGTTTTTCCTACAGCTCGCACTTCCTACATCTGTTGCTACTGAGAATGTCTATCTTATAATCATGTGACACCAGAAGGTAGTGTCCATATAGTATGCCCATCGTGAGCCTTAAGTCTTCTCTAAACTTCTGTCTACGCTATTATTGCTTTATGTTTAATACGCAACTCCTGTCTCCTTTTGATTTCTCCCAAAACGTATGGGATGTCTACCGTCGATTTATAGCGTGCGGCACCCTCCCATACCAACTCGCCGGCATTTTCGTTACCTTCTATCCTTTATGACGGGGAACCCAGAACAGTTGTATGGTCCGGCCTCGCCGAAGTCTGTTCAATGCTTTTTTGCGTTCCCCGACACTTGTTGATGTAATACTCTTCGAGATTATTGCCTGAAGCTTAAGCATGTTTCCTTCACAGTTTTTGCTGCTATATTATCGGCTACATTTTCCGCCTAAATGACACTGTAGTGATCTGGGAGCTACTTATTTCTGGATCGACACAGTAAACAGCAGATGTCGTGCGGAGTCGGCATAATATGTGTAGGTCGCGTTCCGTCAATTCGTACCAAAATCTAAAAAGTAATACGAAGCAAATTGGAAGAGAAGCTCAATCTCTTGGAAGTCATTCTCAAGACTGTAAAAAACAAACATGAAACATTAAAATCATAACACATATAAAAACCTATTTATAAACTTACACTCTTGGGTGTAGCTTGTCGACTAATTTTACAATATTAAACATAAGTACAAGAAGGCAATAGAACCGAAAAAGTAAACATCAAAAAATATACAGTAATGGTAAACAAATTTTTACACAAACAGCAATATACTAAACTAATTAAATAATAGGCGAAACTCTCATAGTGCTCTCCTGTTGCTCCTGTTGATTAGTTGGCGGTACAATGAAGTAATAATAATACTAAAAGCAAAAAAATAATTAGGTAGGTCCTAGGTACTAGTTATCACACTCCTCACCAATCTAGGGCGTTGATCAGACAATTAAACAAAAGCGTTGGACGCATCAAATTTCTATTGATAGTCATATATTAGACCAAATGAACCTTAATAAGGTTTTCTACTCCTCACATTTTTAGAAATTGCACGCGCCCAACGCTTTTATTTAATTTTCTGATCAACGCCCTAGAGGCGTATGATGACTTGTACCCAGGACCTACCTAATTATTTTGTAGCTTTTAGTATTATTATTACTTCATGTAAGTATTGTTTTCAATAAAACCGTTTAACTTAAAAAATTTTTTTTAATAATTTTTCTAATAATGATAGGTTCTTTTCTTAAACACTTTACGTTATGTCTGCAGCACTAAAATATTTGTATTTTTTTAATGCCTTTGTTAGCAACGCTTTGTTTAAAACGCGACGACTGCGCCAGATAAATCAAAATAGGTAAACTGAGAGATTTTAAAACAACAAGTCTTTATTCAGTCAGATCAGCTTCAAAACTCAAATTTTTATATTAAAGTACATTGCTCATTACCTATTACCTACAAGTACATCGTATGATTATACATTTAAGAAGCATCACGCCATTTAGCTGCTTAGTTCCATTGGAATCTGCTTACTCAAATATATTCACTTACGTACTAATTTGTTGTTATTAAAACTGTTTTACCAAAATTGCCCAATATACATATTTAAATTCATTACATTGTTGTTTTACGTACTCCACGAACTCATTCTCTAACATATAAAGGAACCTATTATCAGTGAAATTATGGGAATAAAACAATAACATGTGAAGATTATGCTATTAACATACCTCACTTTCATGGATATCTCTGTTTAGTCTCAGTAACTCCTCGCTTGATAATGCTTATTGGTATCATCCCTTTAGTTTCCTGCAAGTTTTTATATATTGTTGAGAATATTAGCAACACTAAGGGGTACGCCATCTCTAAGCCGATGCTAAGCAGAGCGTTGTATGCGCATCCAAAATCAATCATTATGTATCTACATAAACGAATCATTCATTATGTCTACACATATGTACGTACACGCAGCGGAAAAAGCAACGCACAAACACATGCAGATATCTTATCTGAGATATGCAATTATAATTGTGGAAGTGTCGCTCACAAACACACGCGCATATGAGAGCTATACACGTACATTTGTAGTTATAATTATAACAGATAACCAACTAGTAGATTCTAGAATGGAAGCGCCTAGAAGATGCAATGAGGAAATCACAGAGTACAAAAGCACCAACAGTAGAGGCGCGGAATCAGTTTTGATTAAGCACGCTATCTGTCGAGCAATAGTAGAGTTATTTATTAAAAAAATAAAAAAAAAGTGTTGTGAAGTACTTTAATAAAGGCTATTTTGCATTATTAAATATGGGAGTTATTTATTCAACAGTTTAGTGATTCGAACTTAGCATAAGGTTGCAAATAAGAGGATTTGCACTAAATTCGTGACAATTTGTGTCAAAAGAGGAATTGTTGAATAAATTCCGAAGATTGGGAATACAACTTGGACATGGCAAATTTGAGTGAATTGACGATCCAGCAACTGAAGGAGGAGTTGGAAAATCCCAGCTACAAAAACGACTAAGTGTAGCTATGGTATTTGAAGTAATCATCAATGCTGAGGAGCATGTCTTTCATGTTGATAGCGACAAAACAACAACAAAAATGGAAGAAAAAAACGAAACACCGCAGACAGTGACGGGCACAATATCCGTTGGATGGTTGGTTGCTGTACTGCCCGGCTATGGAGCCGTGCCCAAGTAGCGCTCTAGGCGCCATTTTGATGCACTTTCTCCTGGAACCAATTATATGTTGGCTGATGTACCGTGTTCCTGTGTTGCTTTACTCAAACCACTTGGTTAAAACTATAAACTTACTGATGTCCTTGATGCGACAGTTTGATACCGCCCTTAAGTCGGGAAACACATAGTTGCCTAGAGTTCGGGACCGAAAGTTCGCAAGGGCTGGGCACTCGCAGAGGAAGTGGGTAACCGATTCCTCGGCACTCTCCTGTCTACAGCTCCTACACCTCTCATTGTAGGGGATACCCATTCTACTCGCGGGCGGCCCAAACGGCCAGTGCCCTGTAATAGTGGTCGTGATTCTGGGTATTTCCTGCCTAGACCTATTTAGTAGATCATCGGTTCTTTTCTCGTTGTACACTGGCCAGATTAGTTTGGTGGTTCTACAGGTGTCCGTATAGTACCAATCACGGATTGCTATTTTCCTAGGATAGGGGAGAATGTCTCTTTTAATTGATGTGGGTGGTCGATGCACCGCGACTGCTTCTGTGACGTCTAACGATGCTCCCGCCTTTGCTATTTCATCCGCTTTTTCGTTGCCGTCAATGTTCCTGTGGCCGGATACCCAGCTGAGTGTGATAGTTTCCTGATTAGCTGCTTCACGTAGCACCCTCTTACAGTTGTCGGCGGCCTTTGAGGATGTGTACGGTGATTCTAGCGCTTTTAGCGCCGCTTGACTGTCGGAGTATATGACTAACTCACCGTCTATCCGGTTCTGCAGCAGGAAGATGCAGGCCCTCTCTATTCCTTGCAGCTCTGCTTGGAAGATGTTGGCTGTGTTTGGAAGGCGGACGGGGATTGCGACATTTAGTTGGTTGGAGAAGACACCTGCGCCGACGTCGCAGTCCATTTTGGATCCGACAGTGAAGAGTGAGGTGACCCCCTCCCTGCCAACTTTGTCGGCCGACCAATCCGTTCTAGAGGGTATCTGCACCTTGTAATTTCTGTCGAAGATCAGTGTTTTTGAGAGGTAATCTGTTGTCGAATCCACATCGGCGAGCCTTGTTAGGATGTCACTATGGCCATATCGTTTTTCTTTTTTATCCGTACAAACATCGACAATGGCATCCCAGCTGGAGTCACAGGAGGCACGCATTTCAGAAATGGCGTCGCAAATGTCATCTCAATTGGAAGAACAGAAGACATATATGTCATCTCAACTGGAAGCGCAAGAGGCACGTATATCTGGAATGTCGACAAAAATTTCGGAACAGGTACCATCGCAGCTCTTTGCGAAATTGAAGAGCAGGATGCAAAAATTTTATAACTCGAGGACAAAATTGATGCCGAGATAGAAGCGTTGAAAGGTCTATGCAACAGTTACAACTAAATCGCCCAGCTGTTCCAGCGAGCAATCCGAAGGTAAAAACTCCATCTTTTGACGGCTCTGTTCCTTTCGACGTATTCAAGCTTCAATTTGAGAAGACGTCAGCAATGAACAACTGAATTATGAAGATAAAGTTGCTGCTCTATTCGTGGCATTGAAGGGGTCAGCAGCCGAAATCCTACAGACGATTCCCGAAGGAGAGCGGAACAACTATGAAACATTGATGGCCGCTGTCGAGAGACGTTATGGAAGCGAGCATAGAAAACATATACCAAATTGAGTTGCGAAACCGTTACCAAAAAAGCAAACGAGACATTACAGGAGTTTGCTTCGGATGTTGAAAGATTGGCTCATCTTGCAAATGCGGACGCACCCGTGGAATACACTGAAAGGGTAAAGATTCAGAGCTTTGTTAACGGCATACGGGACGTCGAAACGAAGCGAGCCACATACGCGAACCCAAAGCCAGTATTTGCTGAAACGGTATCCCATGCACTGACTCAGGAAACAGCGTACTTTTGAGTAAGCCCGCATACAAAGCTCATCGCGTGGAAGTGGAAAGGCCAGATTGGGTAGACACAATTTTGGAAGCACTGAAGGGTTACAACAAAACAATGCCGGAGTTATGAAGTATTTCAAGTGCGGTAACACAAGTCACATTGCACGTCATTACAGCACCGGTCATGGTAGTTCCAACTTGGCTGGTCGTAAACGCAAAGCTGGAGGAGATAAACAAGAGCGAGTCAAATGTAAAGATCGAGAACTTGCCCCAGCTATTGAATGCCGTGTGATGCCTATCTCGCAAACTGAAAGGAATCGAGCAGTCTCCCCGTCAAAGGAAATGTGGATAGTAAGGAGCGTCGTACTGACTGTAGATACGGGCGCATCTCATTCCTTGATCCGATCTGATTTGGTCAACAGGAGAGTAAAGCCATTACCTGGAGCGAGTATAACCAAGTCCATGGAGAAGTGGTATGTGAAGTCTTAATTGGGGGGTCATGGTTCTACACAAATTCGTTGTGGCAGAGATCGTTGATGAAGTCAAATTGGGAGTGATTTCTTAGTTGACTATGACAACAGGATCGATATGCAGAGAAGGATTATGCAGTATAAGAACTTTTCCTTTCACAGCTCACACAAAAATTTTAAATATATAAACATTTTCATTAGTAATTTCGAAATCTTTTGTAATGAAATTAAAATACACATAACGATCTTAAAATTTGACTATTTTTATACTCAGCTGAGCAGAGCTCACAGATATATAATTTTATTCGCATTACGGTACCCCGTAACGGCATAAATTAATCAGATAGATATAGACTTCTATATATCAAAATGATCTGGACGAAAAAAAGAATTCATTTAGCCATGTCCGTCCCGCCGCCCGTCTATCCGTCCGCCCTAAACACGATAACTTGACTTAATTTTGAGGTATCTTAATGAAATTTGGTATTTAAGTTCCTGGGCGCTAACCTCAGATCGCTACTTAAAATGAACGAAATCGGATTATAACCACCCCACTTTTTGTCGATATCAAAAATTTCAATATCAAAGACGGAAAAGCGCTGAAATTTGGTAGGTGAGTTGACCATGTGACGCAGAATAGAAAATTAGTAAAATTTTAGACAATGGGCGTGGCACTGTCTACTTTTAAAAGAAGGTAATCTAAAAGTTTTGCAAGCTGTAATTTGGCAGTCGTTGAAGATATCATGATGAATTTTGGCAGGAACGTTACTCCTGTTACTAAATGTGTGCTTAATAAAAATTAGCAAAATCGGAGAACGACCACGCCCACTTTACAAAAAAAAATTTTTTTAAGTCAAATTTTAACAAAAAATTTAATATTTTACAGTTTATAAGTAAATTTTGTCAACATTCAACTCCAGTAATGATATAGTGCAACAACATACAAAAAAAAAGAAAATTTCAAAATGGCTGTGGCTCCTCCCTTTTTCATTAATTTGTGTAAAAATTTCGTAAGGGCATAGTTTCTAAGACGATAACTTTTTTCTGTGAAAATGGGCGAAATCGGTTGACGCCACACCGAATTTTTATACACAGTCACAGTCTGCCCTTCCGCTCAGCTGTAAACACGATAACTTGAGCAATAATCGATATATCTTGACTAAACTTAGTTCACGTACTTATCTGAACGCACCGTATCTTGGTATTAAAAATGGGACAATATCCGACTATGACCGCGCCCACTTTTTCGATATCGAAAATTTCGAAAAATTAAAAAATGCCATAATTTCTATACCAGATATGAAAGAAGAGATGAAACATTGTAATTCGATTGGTTTATTGACAAAAATAATAACTTTAGAAAAAACTTTGTAAACACCTACCATGTTAAGTAGAAGAAAATGAAAAAGTTCTACAGGCGAAATCAAAAGCCCTTGGGATACTGTTCGTGGTATTACATATATAAATAAATTAGCGGTACCCGACAGATGATGTTCTGGGTCACCCTGGTCCACATTTTGGTCGATATCTCGAAAACGCCTTCACATATACAACTAACGGCCACTTTTAAAACCCTCATTAATACCATTAATTTGATACCCATATCGTACAAATACATTCTAGAGTCACCCCTGGTCCACCCTTATGGCGATATCTCGAAAAGGCGTCAAACTATAGAACTAAGGCTCACTCCCTTTTAAAGTACTTATTACCACTTTCAATTGATGCCCATATCGTACAAACACATTCTGGAGTCATCCCAGGTCCCACTTTATGGCGATATCTCGAAAGGCGTCAGCTATAGAACTAATGCCCACTCCCTTTTAAAATACTTATTTACACCTTTCATTTGATACCCATATCGTACAACACCATTCTAGAGTCACCCCTGGTCCACCTTTATGGCGATATCGCGAAATGGGGTCCACCTATAAAACTATGGTCTACTCCCTTTTAAAATACTCTTTAATACCTTCCATTTGAAACCCAATTCATACAAACACATTCCAGGGTTACCCTAGGTTCATTTTGCTTTATGGTCATTTCCCTATTTTGTCTCCAAAGCTCTCAGCTGAGTGTGTAATGTTCGGTTACACACGAACTTAGGCTTCCTTAATTGTTTCATTTAAATTGTTTGCACTTTTTGGTAGGTTTTAACAGCGGTTGATTTGTTGATTAATATTTTAAAACAAACTACGGTTTTTGATGTTGCGTTTTTGCAATGGCGTAGCAAATGCATGTCGGTATATTTTGTTTGTGTAGTTTGCAAATATACTGCACCAGTTTGCAAATGCAATGATGCTACAATATTTTCATATAATTCTGAATTCACTTATTAATAAATTTTTGTTATAAATTTCATAGTTAGAGCGCTCTAAGGCAGGGTAATTCTGCACTATTTTAAATATTTAGTAATAGCAAAAATAAAATTTACGGTACGCAATTACTTGGAAACTTTTATAAATTCTTATTCTTACTAAGCTGCGTACACTAAACGCAGTGTGCTCTTTGCACACGAATACTCTGCGATATATGTAATATGTATATAATTGAGTCACTGAATATGAGGGACCGACCTATTCCAAAAATAAATTTATTTATATTGCGATTCGTTTTGAAATTCAGTGCAGGGGTACTAATATTGAGAAACTTTCCATTCTGGGAGATGGATCAGGGGGACCTATTCTAAATAAAACAGTTTATAGTGCAATTCGCTTGAAATTTGGTGAAGGGTACTTTTCCTGGCCATATATTTATGTGAAAAAATTTTCTCTCCTGAAGTGGGACAGGGACGATCTATTCCAAAAACCTATTTATATTGGATTCGCTTCAAATTCAGGACGGGGGTACCTCTTTGATAAATACAATATTTGAGAAATTTTTCATTCTGGAAATTAAACCAGGGCCGACCTACATTTAATAAAACAGTTTATAGGCGCGATTTGCTAGAAATTAGTTAAACGTATAGTTCCGTGACTAGCTGGGAGATAGATGGTCAGAATTATAAGAAAAAGGGAAGCGAAGCTTCATTTTTAAATGTAGGCAAACCAATTTTTGGTCAGAACAAAGTCTGCGGGGGCGCTAGTATGCAATACAAGTAAGGAATGCTAAGTTCGGGTGTGACCGAACATTGCATACTCAGCTGAGAGCTTTGGAGACAAAATAAGGGAAAATCACCATGTATGAAATGAACATAGGGTAACCCTGGAATGCCTTTGTATGACATTGAACGACAATGGAAGTTATTAAAGAGTGTTTTAAAAGGGAGTGGGCGTTAGTTCTTTAGGTGGACGGCTTTTCGAGATATCGCCGTAAAGGTGGACCAGGTGTGACCCCAAATGTGTTTGTAAGATATGGGTATCAATTAAGGCATTAATGAGAGTTTTAATAGGGAGTGGCCTTAGTTGTATATGTGAGGCGTTTTCGAGATACAGCACCAAAATGTGGACCAGGTGATCCAGAATATCATATGTCAGGTACCCTAATTTATTTATATATGTAATAACACGAACAGCATTCCTGCCATTATTCCAGGGGCTATTGATTTAGCCTGCAGAACTTTTTCATTTCCTTTACTTAATATGGAGGTATCACTCTCATTTTACAAAGTTTTCCTAAAGCTGAGTGGGCGGTGCAACTCCCACTGTCCAAAATTTTAGTAATTTTTCTATCTGCATCAAAATTCAACCCACCTGCCAAGTTTCATCGCTTTATCCGTCTTGGTAATGAATTATCGCACTTTTTCGGTTCTTCGAAATTTTTGATACCGAAAAAGTGGCGTGGTTATTTAGATTTTACAACATTTTTCCTAAGTTTATCTGCGTCAAAAAACCATGCATCAGCAGTTTCATCCTTCATTTGGTATAGAATCATGAAATTTTTTTCATTTCGAAATTTTCGATTATCGAAAACAGTGGGCGTTGTCTGGTCGCATTTCCCAATAGATTTTAACACCAAGATAAATATAGTATACAGTAAGTAGCAACTAAGTTTATTCACAGATATATCGATTTTTGCATCAAGTTATCGGTGAACGGCCTGAGCGGAAGGACAGACGTCGCCTGTGTATAACAACTGGCGCGGCTGTCAACCGATGTCGCCCTTTTCACGAAAGACACAAGTTTATTTATGTTTCCATTTACAATTTACTAGACACATTAACTGAAAAAGGAGCGGTCGCCATCCATGCCCTAGTTTAACAATTCCTATTATTTTTGTATATTTGTTGCAACATATCATTCTGTAAGTTTAATCTTGACCTAATTTACTTATATACAATGTACAGCATATTGATTATGAGTTTTGTTAAAATTTCACTTTTAAAAATTTTGTTTAAATTGGCGTGTCTCGTCCATCCGATTTTGATATTTGTGTGATTAGAACACATCCAGTACTAGTGGTAAACGCTCTAGCCAAATTTCAACATCATGATATCTTTTAAACGACTGCCAGATTACAGCTTGCAAAACTTGGAAATTACCTTTTATTAGAAGTGGGCGGTACCACGCCAACTGTCCAAAATTTTACTAATTTTCTATTCTGCGTCATAAGGTCAACCCACCTACCAAGTTTCATCGCTTTATCCGTCTTTGGTTATGAATTACTTTTTCGGTTTTTTCGAAATTTTCGATACCGAAAAAGAGTGGGCGTGGTTATAGTCCGATTTCGTTTATTTTAAATAGCGATCTGAGATGAGTGTCCAGAACTTACGTACCAAATTTCATTAAGATACCTCAAAATTTACTGAAGTTATCGTGTTCATGGACAGACAGACGGGCCGACTGACATGGCGAAATTAATTTATTTTTTTCGCACAGATCATTTTGATATATGGAAGTCTATATCTATCTCGATTAGTTTACGCCGTTCGGGGTACCGTTATGCGTACAAGATTAATATACTCTGTGAATTCTGCTAAGCTGAGCATAAAAACTCATCACAATACTGGTACCATACTGAGTTAAAAATGCTAACTGACATGATACTATTCCACTATACTTATCCAACCGGTGGCGTATCCAGGGGGATTGGGGGATAGATCCACCTTCGTCGCTCAACTTCTTATTTGACTTCGTAATTTATATTAAAATTACCAATCTTCCTTCTGATTTAGCAAAAAATACAAGAGAAAATGAAAATCCCTATATAAGAACGTACGTGGGAAAGTAATATTAATGTTTAATTTTGTCATGGAGTATACAGTACTCATGATATTCCATATCGTCGGTCCCAACGAAGACTATCTCAGTTCGCTTATTTGCGTCGAAGACTATCTGAGTTTGTTTTGATTTATGAAAACCTGACACCTTTCGCTTGTTTTCTAATTTTGTATAATTCTACTTATTTTTGTATTATTTTACTTTATTGTATTTTTGTTTAGTTTATCTTATTTTATTATTAATTAACACAAAAATAAACAAAATAAAATAATACAAAAATAAGTAAATAAATAAGCAAAAACGCGAAAAGGTGTTAGTTTTTAAAAAACCAAAACGAACTGAGATAGTCTTCGACGCAATTTGAAACTGAGATAGTCTTCCATGGAACCAACGATATAATCACTTCAACAATTTTCAAATATTTTAAATCAAAAGTGCACGTGATTTTAGCAAAAAAGATTATTGTATGTAAATACTGGTAATGAATTAAGATTCGTGATTTTTGATACATAACGATACCACACTTTTCAAAAGTTACCAAGTACATCTGGCATTCTCCTATTTTGTAATACAACCTTGTAGCTGCTATCAAATCTTGAAAAATTCAAATGTGATGTTTTCAGTTATCGCATATTATAGAGCTGCTCATTAAAATAATCAAAGCGTGTGAAAGTGAGAAAAATAAATAAAAATGGATATTAGAAAGTTTTTTAAGCGAGACAAAACCCATCTGAAAGTGAACCTGATCCATTATTGAGAGATTGAGTGTTAAGGAGCGAAGACTAAATTCGTTTTATAACAAACAGAATTAAAGTTTAAAATAAAGCTTTTCAATTTAATTGAAATAAATGAATAATAACACAATTTAATTGAAATAATGCAAGTATTTCCCTTGAAGTAAACGATTTTACATAAGTATATGCATGTATTTATGTATATGATGGTAAGTATTGCTTATTTATAAAGAAATACACCCAGATGATAATCCTAGTTACTGTGTGTCTTAATTCCTATTTAACTTAAAATAAATTATTGCTCGCCCCCCTTGGCAAAATCCTGGATACGCCACTGTATCCAACTATACTAAACTCCAACTTGTATCCGTCCTCTGACAAAAAACTTGACTGCACTTCAATGTTTCCCAAATTATAGATAGCAAAAATGTTTTAATTTCCTTATTGACTTCATTTTTCCTCTGGTACATCTTTATTGTCTGTAAAAAAAATAAAAATTTTACACTACGACTCACCTTCCTCGTTCTTTATTTCTGAATCTAAATCGTTCCCATTATATGTCATGCACGCGCCCAGGTATATGAAGAAGCTTGTGATTTAAATCCATTGTAGCTGATACATTGAAATGAGCGAGTAATATCAAAAACACCGTAACTTGAAATAGCTTTGTTGAATGTTGAAAACGCCACATGAACATTTTTTTAAGTCTTTAGTCAACGATGCTTTAGGATAAACTGAAGAACGGGTTAAGCAATTTATACTCATCGTGCCAGCGGATGAAACTCTTGGGAAGTTATAATTTTAGAACATTTCTTTATACTATATACTTTCATGACTTCGCTATAAATTGTTTGCGTCTAATTTCTTGTTCTTTAGGCATATCAATTGCTTATCAGTGGATTAATAAAAAAAAATTTTTGGTTGTTAAAATATAAGACTGACTGCTGAATCGTTTTATGCTGGGTGCTCTTATTATTGCAGCCTTTCAGAATCCCGACAAGACACAATCCCGACAAATTAGTCGTATCTGGATAATGTATTTTAAGATTTTATAAGTTACTGTTATAACTAACATGCTAATATACTTGTATATGGTTGTTGTTGTAGCGGCAATTATACTTTTATCCAATTTTTTATCGAATCGAATTTTTTATTGGTGGTATCAAAAGAAAATAGGAATAAAAAACTATAAGCAAATTTCCGAACAAAAATTTCGGTTCCAATACACCAAATGGTAACAAGAAAGCCCGAAATTTCTTAGAACATTTATCCAGGTTAGATGTATAACATAATCCTTCCTTAGGTACTCCAGAGATGCATGTCCTATACATGACCAAATTCCGACCATTTTTATAGAATAGGACTTATATTTTTATTCAGTTGCATAATATATATTATATTCTACTAGGTTAGGTCAAAATATCATTTAATATGTTTTTCAAATAAAAAATAAAATGAAAACAGGACGCGATATATCTCGGAAGAAATTAAGATCGAACTTCTCTTTCAATTTGGGTCGTGCTCCTTTTAGTTTTCCCTATAATTGGCGGCACGGGATCTACACGGCGGAATATACACTAAGTGCTTGCCAAATCGGTACCAGAGGGCGACCCCACCAGAAAAAACTTTTTTTATGTTTAATCAAGATTATTTGTTTTAATACTTTCCACAATATTTGCATGTGCGTGTTAGCTTAAGGGGTAGTGTGAAGTCACAAAATGATTTAAATAAGATTCTTTTCAGCATTCTGAAGAAATAAAATATTCTCTATTCAAGAAAAAAAATATTTTTAATTTCTCAGAAAATTTATAAAAGCAAAATCAACAATGAAAAAGTTCATCAAATATCACGATGGAATTATAGAAGGTGGCGAATGTAAGCAGTTTCTCGCTCAAACGCCGCCATCTTGAACGCCCTTAGAAATAACAAGTAACGAAGGCTAAGTTCGGTTGTAACCGAACACTACATACTCAGCTGAGAGTTTTGGAGACAAAATAAGAGAAAATCACCATTTAGCAAAATGAACCTATGGTAACCCTGGAATGTGTTTGTATGACATGGGTTTCAAATGGAAGGTATTACAGAGTATTTTAAAAGTGAGTGCGCCATAGTTTTATACGTGGACGCAATTTCAGGATATCGCCATAAAGGTGGACCAGGGGTGACTTTAGAATGTGTGTTGTCGTAGGGTATCAAATTAAAGGTATTAATGAGGGTTTTAAAAGGAATGGCCCTTGGTTGTATATGTGAAGGCGTTTTCGAGATATCGACCAAAATGCGGACCAGGGTTACCCAGAACATCATCTGTCGGGTACCGCTAATTTATTTATATGTGTAATACCACGAACGGTATTCCTGCCATGATTCCAAGGGCTTTTGATTTAGCCCTGCATAACTTTTTCATTTTCTTCCATTTCCATTTTCCAAAGTTTTTTTCTAGAGATATATTTTGCGTCAATAAACCAATCCAATTACCATGTTTCATCTCTTTTTTTCATATTTGGTACAGAATTATGGCATTTTTTTCATTTTTCGTAATTTTCGATATCGAAAAAGTGGGCGTGGTCATAGTCGGATTTCGGCCATTTTTTATACCAAGATAAAGTGAGTTCAGATAAGTACGTGAACTAAGTTTAGTAAAGATATATCGATTTTTTGCTCAAGTTATCGTGTTAACGGCCGAGCGGAAGGACAGACGGTCGACTGTGTATAAAAACTGGGCGTGGCTTCAACCGATTTCAGCCATTTTCACAGAAAACAGTAATCGTCATAGAATCTATGCACCTGCCAAATTTCACAAGGATAGGTAAATTTTTGTTCGACTTATGGCCTTAAAAGTATTCTAGACAACTTAAATGGAAAAGGGCGGAGCCACGCCCATTTTGAAATTTTCTTTTATATTTGTATTTTGTTGCACCATATCATTACTGGAGTTGAATGTTGACATAATTTACTTATATGCTGTAAAGATATTAAATTTTTTGTTAAAATTTGACTTTGAAAAAAATTTTTTTTTAAAGTGGGCGTATTCGTCATCCGATTTTGCTAATTTTTATTTGGCACACATATAGTAATAGGAGTAACGTGCCTGCCACAGTTGATCATGATATCTTCAACGACTGCCAAATTACAGCTTGCAAAACTTTTAAATTCCTTCTTTTAAAAGTGGGCGGTGCCACGCCCATTGTCCAAAATTTTACTAATTTTCTATTTTGCGTCATAAGGTCAACGCACCTACCAAGTTTCATCGCTTTATCCGTCTTTGGTAATGAATTATCGTACTTTTTCGGTTTTTCGAAATTTTCGATATCGAAAAAGTGGGCGTGGGTGTAGTCCGATTTCGTTCATTTTGAATGGCGATCTGAGATGAGCGCCCTCGAACCTACATACCAAATTTCATCAAGATACCTCGAAATTTACTCAAGTTATCGTGCTTACGGTCGGACGTACATACGGACGGACGGACGGACATGGCTAAATGAATTCCTTTTTTCGCCCAGATCATATTGATATATAGAAGTCTATATCTATTTCGATTAGTTTATGCCGTTACGGGTTACCGTTATGCGAACAAAGTTAATATACTCTGTGAGCTCTGCTCATCTGAGTTTAGATCTTGAACCTGATCTATTTAAAGACCTCGAACCCATACATGGGCTCATTTCCTTTTTAAATGGGTGCAGGATGATGAATCATCTGCATCCGTTGTACGCGATGATCGTCTACATAATGTATTCTTTGCAAAGCAAGTCGTTAACAATGCATGCGCAACACAGGCAATACTGAGCATTCTGTTGAACCGTGCCCATGAAGACATTAAGCTGGTATCAACACTTACTGAATTCAAAGAATTTTCGCAGTCCTTTGATTCTTATACAAAAGGACTTACTCTAAGTAGTGCACCAAAAATTCGCTCAGTGCACGACAAAGCCTTGATGAGCTAGATACAAAAAATTAAAATAAAAATGATGTTAATCATTTTATTGAATACATACCAATTAATGGACGTTTATATGAATTTGATGGTTTGAAAGAAGGTCCTTTGGATTTGGGCGCAGTATCTTCCGAAAAAAATTGGACTGATGTTTTACGCCCTATAATTGAGAAACGTATGCAAAAATATAGCGAAGGTGAAATACATTTTAATCGTATGGCCCTAGTGTCAGATGGATTGAGAATATATCAGGAGAAAATCGATAAAATGTTGGCGACTGCTGACGATGCTATGGATACTGGAGATGGTGAAGATCAGACGGAAATAACAAAATTGCGTTCCAAAATTGAATATGAAAGGGAAAAATGGAAACGCTATAAAATTAAAAACATTCGGCGTAAGCACATATATTTACCAATCATCGTTGAATTACTTAAAATGTTGAGAGAGCAAGGTCAAGTAATGCCCATATACGAAATGCAAACATGCTCTATATAAAAGCGAATCTTAAGCGTTGAATGTATCTATTTTTCTTTTATTTTTAACAATAAAACGGAACTATAATTCAACGGGTATCAACATTTTAATACATGGAGGTGCGTAACAAAATAATTGACATTATGACTCTCCTAGTTGTTTGGCTGGTGGCTATGCTGGCCGGTCGGAGAGGCCTCGCTCGCTCTATCGCCATTTTCATGCACATTGTTTTCCCATGGAACCAATTACGAAATATACGTTCTGCTTGTTTTACTCAAACCATTTGGTTAAATCAAAATATCTCCTGATGTCTTTAATGGAACATTTTGATACAGCCATTAAATCGGGTAGCACAAAACAGATTTTAGTTCGATACCTAATGTTGTCAAGTGTTGGGCACTCACAGACAAAGTGGGTGACTGTTTCTTTACAACCGTCCTCTCCTGCCCTTCAAAGGGATTGACATTCTATCCCAATGCAGGCCAAACGACCAATATTCCATTCTTGTGGATGTGATCCTGAATATCCCTTTTCTAGGCATATTTAGTGAAAACTCTGTTCTTTTCTAGTTGTAATCACGCCAAGTTTACTTGGTGATTTTACAGGTATCAGTTGTTTTTTTGAAGTTGGAGGGTATTTCACTATATATTGATAAAACAGCCGATTCACCGTTACTGCCTCAGAGGTGTCTCGTGATACATCAGCGTACTATCACTTGGCTGTCCGTGTATAGACATATCTCACCGCCGGTTACATGATTCATGAAAGTACAGTCCCTCTATACCTCGTAGCTCTGCTTTATTTGTATTAATGTCGTTTTATGTGGCGGGTTTCAAGCCCAGGACGGGGATTATGGCTACATTACACCTTTGTATAATGACCCCATTGATCTATAAGTCAGCCGCCCATGATGATCATTTCCATTGAATGGCTATCAGAAGCTTTTCTACCGTATGAAGAGGGCGGTATGACCTAAAAGGTTTCGTCATATCAAATCGTTTCCGTGCTAGAATCTTAATGGAAGGAACCGAATCTATATCCGGCAAAGGACTATCAACACCCAACATTCCCCCATATCATTTGGTGAGTGTCTTTGTCGTTAAAGCAACAACGTGCGCTATATAATGAAGATGTTATGCTCGTTAGAACGTACACATAAAGATGTCCCGAACGGGCATCTGAAAAGCTGTTGCAGCTCGCTTGGCATATTTGCTGTCAGCGAAGGCTTGGTCAGATGTGTACACGATCTTTTCGGCCCCGGAGTCACTGCCTACAGTTCGCCGCAATATCGAGTTCAATGTTATGTGGCCAAAAACGGATCTTCTCACCGCTCAAACAACTCAGGTTTAAGGGATCAAGAATAAAGCCAGAACCTGAATTAATATATCACCAAATTAAAATACCTGCTGCCTTGTCCGTCCTCCTGTTGTGTGTTGAATATTTTTCCCATAACGTAATATATTAAAAACTACTTTAGTAATACTCCAGAAGAGGAGTACACTCTTAATACACGTTCAAAAATGTCAAGAAAGTGTTCAAAAGACACGTTTTGATCTCGATACCAATAAACTGAGCCATGAACCCGGGCCACTCCAAAACCGGGGGTAAGATCCAGGTCTTTTTTTCGCAGAACACTTTTGTGCATAAAATTAAAATGCAAATATCTTCAGATCTCAGGCTGTGTACGCTCGTGTCAGAAAGTCTAATTTCGTACCTGTACGCAAGGGTGTTCCGCAAGGTTCTATCCTGGGGCCTCTGTTGTTCGTGTTGTATGTTAATGACTTACCTAATACTTTAAGACATTGTAATGTTCATATTTATGCTGATGATGTTCATATTTATGCGTGTATGCTGTCCCCAAAATCATATTGATATATGTATTAACGAACTTAACTCCGACTTGAACCAAATAGGTACATGGGCATCTGCCAATGGCTTTTCAATAAATCCCGACAAATCGAAGTGCATTGTCATTCGCAGGAAGAACTTCGATACACAAGCCTTAAACAAGCTAATGTTGGGCGGAGCAATCATTGAATATATTGACACAGCGAAAAATCTTGGTCTAATCTTTAACAATACTCTGACGTGGAATAATCGCATCTTTAGTTTAGTAGGTAAAGTGTATGGAATGCTTCGTACACTCTTATTAGCACAGTACTTCACTCCTTTCAAAATTATACTTATTCTTGCGAAAGCGTACCTAATACCTTCGCTACTGTATGGATGTGAGGTTTTTGCTAACTTTGACTATGTATGTAAGAACAAATTTAATGTTGTTTATAACAACATTGCTATATGTATGTATTTTGGCTTAAACGACTTGACCATGTGCCTGCTTATGCCAAAAAGTTGCTAAACATTTCTTTTGAAAACCTGTTAAAAGTCAGAGCGCTAGTATTCATATATAAGGTTATCCATACTAAGGAGCCAAGCTACCTGTTTCAAAGGCTGCAGTCCCCATCTTCAAGGTCAGCACAGCTTGTCTATACTAGACACAGAACTCTCACCTCTGAACGCCAGTTCTTTATAAGTGCGGTTCGTCTTTGGAACTCTCTTCCTGTTAGATTAAGGCAACTAACTGCTTTTCAATAACGAGGTGACCAGTTTTTACAATAATTACAATAATGAATAAATACTAGTTATGTACAGCACGAGTATATATGAACATATATGTATTCTTTTATAATCTATATATATATATATTTTCTCTAGTATATTAATCTTAATTATTATTGGTATATTTCACTTTCCTTCTCCTACTTCTGCCACTACTTCCATCCTTTCTTTCTGTTTAATTAATTACATCTAAGAAGTTAAATTGTATAACAGGTGTCTGGCACTTTAAGATAATTTCGTTTTAAATTGTTGTGTCAGGATAAACATTTATATGTTAATAAATAATTAAATAAATATTTTTGGCATTAGTGAAATAATTCAGGTTATTGATACCAAAGTAAAAAAATGTCTTTTGACACCTCCGCCTGTGGTTTATTAGCATTTGACGCCTGTCCAAGAATATTACCAGCAAAATTGATGCGTGCAAAAGAAATTTGTAAGCTGCAAACGTTTCAAAATTTAAAAAGCAATCTTCATTCATAACTTTTATGATTAAATTGCGCAAAAATCAATCTAAATACACTCCTTTCTGTATTTTATCATTATTGAAAAAGTAGGAATTTAAGTACCATTTCAAAAAGGGGCCCTCTGTTATGCCCCCATTCTCTGGTACTTCCAAAATACAACCTGGAGCTAATGGCGTGCGATATGACAGCTGTGAAATCTTCCTCCACATTATATCATTACATTATGATCAAATATAAGCCACAGCTTTGTTAAACAAAAAATGCAAATAAAAACGTATTTTTTTTTATTTGATTGAAATTAGGCTTTCTGACCAATTTGTTTTGAAGTGCAAGTTATATAAACTCCACTTTTTCGGCCCTACGTTTCGCTAGGCTTCCTAGCATCCTCAGGGGTGATCTATTTATTTGCAACAGCAAATATACATTAGACATCAAAAAGTCATGGCATATACGTACAAATATATAACAATACTTACAAAATTTAACTTAATGCTATTTTAAACTAAGGGCATAAATCAATACCACTCTTAACTGGTATCATTGTCATACTAAGTTTTGATTATAAACATAAATGTAAGTAGCTGCAATAAAGTCAGTATCTTCTTTCTCGTTTACTGTGTTTTCTCTTTTTTCCATTATTCGCAAACTCTCCAATATGTATCGTGTTCTGCCTTTTTTGTTTTTGTCTATTATTTTTGTGTTTATAAGATCAGCTGAGTGTCCAGTTGTAGTAGTGTGCTGTGATAAGGCGGTGGTGGTTTTCAACTTCCTTATGTCGGCTTCATGCTCTTTAAGTCGGACTCCCAGCGCTCTCTTAGTCGTCCCTATGTATAATTTTTCACACTTTTCGTTTTCTTTCCCTTTGCATGTGATTTCATATATGACATTGTTTTGTTGCAGTTTTTCTATGGGGCTTTTTGTTTGTGTGAATATGGTGGCTAGTGTGCGATTAGATCTGTATGCTAATGATATAGTTGGATTGTTGGTGGTGATTACTTTACTGAGATTCTGGGAGAGGATTGGAATATATGCTGCGCTGAAATATTGCTTTATTTCATTTTCTCTATGTGTTTTTGTTGTTGTGTTTTGTTTGTTATTGATTTCAAGTATTTTGTGTTCAGTTAAGCTTTTTATTAGAGTGCCTGGGTAATTGTTGCTTTTCAGTATTTTGTTTATTTCCTGAAGATTAGCATTCCAGAATTTTTTGTCGCTTATAGTTAGTACTTTATGTATTAGATTTTTTGCCGTATTTATTTTGTATTTTAAGGGTTGCGACGAATGAAAATTTACTAAGCGGCCGGAGGATAAGGACTTCGTGTACCAGTCGAATGAGAGACTTCCATCATTTTTATCTTTGTATATTTTAGCGTCGAGGTAGGGAATATTGCAATCGTTTTCTAGTTCATATGTGAATTGTATTTTTCTGTGGTAATTATTCAGTGCATTTTGGATAATTTCGATATCTTTACGTTTGACAATTGCCAAGATATCATCTACGTATTTTACCAGAAATTTTATTTTTATATTTGATTTTTGTTTTAGATCATTGAGGGTATTTTCAATGAGATTATCTAAGATTATGTCCGCAATTGTAGGGGAAAGTGGATTTCCCATTGGCATACCAAATGTTTGCGCATAAACTTCGTTGTTGTATATAAAGTAGTTGTTGTCTAGTAAACAAAAACTTAAGATGTCGCGGAATTTGCTTTTAGGTATACTTGTCATTGTGTTTATTTTGTCCCATTTTTCCATTATTATACGTATAGCGAGATTCGTGGGAATGTTTGTGAATAATGATACGACGTCGAATGATACGAGAACTTCTTCTCTGTCGACACGTATCTCTTTTAGTTGCTCTTTAAGCCTAAACACATTCTTAATGTTGTACTCTTCCGACGTGATATTTCTTAAGATGGTTGCTATTTGTTTTGATAATTTATAGCATAGCACATTAAATGACGAGGCTATAGGGCGTAAGGGCATGTTAGGTTTATGAAGTTTTGGTAGCCCGTATAACCTAGGAGCAATCGCTGCTGAGCAAGATAACGCAGCTTTTTCTTGTGCACTTATGTATTGTTGTTTGTGTAGGTCTTCCACTAGTTTATTGTTTTTCTTTTGTAGTGTGTGTGTTGGATCCGTTCTCATTTTTCTATACGTATTTTTATCTTTTAGTAACTCTTCCATTTTCTCTGAGTACTCTTTTTTGTATATTACCACAGTTTTATTTCCCTTGTCTGCGTCCGTTATCACTATGTTGTCTTTGTGTAGTTTTAGGAATGTTTTGCTTTTGTTGTATGTTTCTATTATGAATTTCTCTGTTTGACTGTTTCTTATGTTTCTTTTAAATTGAAGAATCCTATTGCTAACCTTGTTTCTCGTTTTTTCCTTTACATCTTCATCTCCTAATGCCTGAATTGCCTGTTCCATTTCTGCAATTGTGTGTATTGCTGAAAAGTTTGTTTTTGTTGTAGGTAGGGTGAATTTTTTTCCCTAACGAGAGCAGCCATTTGACTTCTCCGGTAAAGCTTATGTTAGTCTTATTTACGAACCAGTCATTGTTTATGTGTATTCCTAAGTTGCGTAGTTGTTGTGTTTTTAAGTTGTTTATTTTTCTTGTGTGTACTTTTTGTATTTCCCTCGTTATTCTCTGCACATACAATTTTTGAAATTTTCATGTTGCTTTTTTCATGGGCGTAGCACGCTACCATAACAATACGGTTGCCTCCTAGCTTTTGTGTGTAAACTAACAAATTTTAATGTCTAACAGTAAGGAAGGCTAAGTTCGGGTGTAACCGAACATTACATACTCAGTTGAGAGCTATGGAGACAAAATAAGGAAAATCACCATGTAGGAAAATGAACCTAGGGTAACCCTGGAATGCGGTTGTATGACATGTGTATCAAATGGAAGGTATTAAAGAGTATTTTAAGAGAGAGTAGGCCATAGTTCTATGGATGGACGCCATTTAGGGATATCGCCATAAAGGTGGACCAGGGCTGACTCTAGAATTGTTTGTACGATATGGGTATCAAATGAAAGGTGTTACTGAGCATTTTAAGAGGGAGCGGGCCTTAGGTCTATCGGTGGACGCCTTTTCGAGATATCGCCATTAAGGTGGGCCAGGAGTGACTCTAGAATGTGTTTGTACGATATGGGTATCAAATGAAAGGTGGTAATGAGTATTTTAAAAGGGAATGGGCTTTAGTTCTATAGGTGAACGCCTTTTCGAGAAATCGCCATAAAGGTGGACCAGGGGTGACTCTAGAATTTGTTTGTACGATATGGGTATCAAATGAAAGGTGTTAATGAGTATTTCAAAGGGAGTGATCCTTAGTTTCATAGGTGGACGCCGTTTCGAGATATCGCCATAAAGGTGGACCAGGGGTGACTCTAGAATGTGTTTGTACGATATGGGAATCAAATGAAAGGTGTTACTGAGCATTTTAAGAGGGAGTGGGCATTAGGTCTATAGGTGGACGCCTTTCGAGATGTCGCCATTAGGGTGGGCCAGGGGTGACTCTAGAATGTTTGTACGATATGGGTATCAAACGAAAGGTGTTACTGAGCATTTTAAAAGGGAGTGGGCATTAGGTCTATAGGTGGACGCCTTTTCGAAATATCGCCATTAGGGTGGGCCAGGGGTGACTCTAGAATGTGTTTGTACGATATGGGTATCAAATGAAAGGTGGTAATGAGTATTTTAAAAGGGAGTATTCTTAGTTCTATAGGTGGACGCCTTTTCGAGATATCGCCATAAAGGTGGACCAAGGGTGACTCTAGAATGTTTGTACGATATGGGTATCAAACGAAAGGTGTTACTGAGCATTTTAAGAGGGAGTGGGCATTAGGTCTATAGGTGGACGCCTTTTCGAGATATCGCCATTAGGGTGGGCCAGGGGTGACTCTAGAATGTGTTTGTACGATATGGGTATCAAACGAAAGGTGTTACTGAGCATTTTAAGAGGGAGTGATCATTAGTTCTATAGGTGGACGCCTTTTCGAGATATCGCCATAAAGGTGGACCAGGGGTGACTCTAGAATGTTTGTACGATATGGGTATCAAACGAAAGGTGTTACTGAGCATTTTAAGAGGGAGTGGGCATTAGGTCTATAGGTGGACGCCTTTTCGAGATATCGCCATTAGGGTGGGCCAGGGGTGACTCTAGAATGTTTTGTACGATATGGGTATCAAACGAAAGGTGTTACTGAGCATTTTAAGAGGGAGTGAGCCTTAGGTCTATAGGTGGACGCCTTTTCGAGATATCGCCATTAGGGTGGGCCAGGGGTGACTCTAGAATGTGTTGTACGATATGGGTATCAAACGAAAGGTGTTACTGAGCATTTTAAGAGGGAGTGGGCATTAGGTCTATAGGTGGACGCCTTTTCGAGATATCGCCATTAGGGTGGGCCAGGGGGTGACTCTAGAATGTTTGTACGATATGGGTATCAAACGAAAGGTGTTACTGAGCATTTTAAGAGGGAGTGGGCATTAGGTCTATAGGTGGACGCCTTTTCGAGATATCGCCATTAGGGTGGGCCAGGGGTGACTCTAGAATGTGTTTGTACGATATGGATATCAAATTAAAGGTATTAATGAGGGTTTTAAAAAGCGAGTGGCCCTTAGATGTATATGTGAAGGCGTTTTCGCGATATCGACCAAAATGTGGACCAGGTGATCCAGAAAATCATCTGTCGGGTACTGCTAATTTATTTATATATGCAATACCACTAACAGTATTCCTGCCAAGATTCCAAACGCTGTTGATTTCGCATTGTAGAACTTTTTCATTTTCTTCTACTTAATATGGTAGGTGTCACACCCATTTTACAAAGTTTTTTCCAAAGTTATATTTTGCGTCAATAAACCAATCCAATTACCATGTTTCATCCCTTTTTTCGTATTTGGTATAGAATTATGGCATTTTTTTCATTTTTCGTAATTTCGATATCGATAAAGTGGGCGTGGTTATGGTCGGATTTCGGCCATTTTTTATACCAAGATAAAGTGAGTTAGATAAGTACGTGGACTAAGTTTAGTAAAGATATATCGGTTTTTGCTCAAGTTATTGTGTTAACGGCCGAGCGGAAGGCCAGACGGTGGACTGTGTATAAAAACTGGGCGTGGCTTCCACCGATTTCGCCCATTTTCACAGAAAACAGTTACCGTCATAGAATCTATGCCCCTACCAAATTTAAAAGGATTGGTAAATTTTTGTTCGACTTATGGCATTAAAAGTATTCTAGACAAACTAAATGAAAATGGGCGGAGCCACGCCCATTTTGAAATTTTCTTTTATTTTTGTATTTTGTTGCATCATATCATTACTGGAGTTGAATTTTGACTTAATTTACTTATATACAGTAAAGATATTAAATTTTTTGTTAAAATTTGAATTTAAAAAAAATTTTTTTAAAAAGTGGGCGTGTTCTTCATCCAATTTGCTAATTTTTATTTAGCACATATATAGTAATAGTAGTAACGTTCTGCCAAATTTCATCATGATATCTTCAACGACTGCCAAATTACAGCTTGCAAAACTTTTAAATTACCTTCTTGTAAAAGTGGGCGGTGCCACGCCCATTGTCCAAAATCTTACTAATTTCTATTCTGCGTCATAACGTCAACCCATCTACCAAGTTTCATCGCTTTATCCGCCTTTGGCAATGAATTATCGCATTTTTTCGGTTTTCGAAATTTTCGATATCGAAAAAGTGGCGTGGTTATAGTCCGATATCGTTCATTTTAAATAGCGATCTGAGATGAGTGCCCAGGAATCTACATACCAAATTTCATCAAGATACCTCAAAATTTACTCAAGTTATCGTGTTAACGGACAGACGGACGGACGGACAGGACGGACATGGCTCAATCAAATTTTTTTTCGATACTGATGATTTTGATATATGGAAGTCTATATCTATCTCGATTCCTTTATACCTGTACAACCAACCGTTATCCAATCAAAGTTAATATACTCTGTGAGCTCTGCTCAACTGAGTATAAACAAATACTAATGAAAACTGTTAAAATATAACTACGGCTGTTGATATCACAGAGATTTTTATTTTAACAAACATTTATAGTCCACACAAAGAGGTTTAAAAAAGATATTTAGCAAGTTTCGTAGTTATTCGAGGGTTCAAGTTAAAATTGAAGTTGTATGAGATGCCATATGATCATTATGGAAAGGGAATATTTATTATTTGGTCCAACATAATCAATAACCTATTTTATCAAGATGGCTTTGCTTTTCCGCTGAATCTTCTCTTCGTTTACACATAAAATAAGCGTCTTTGATAAGAAGTTATAATATTCTTCCAGCTCCTCTACACTAGTCATCTCTTTGTCAAAGTTCTATTACATGTTCTTGGAATTTGATAATGTTCCTGGTCTCAGGTTTCTGAAGGTTCTTTTCTTACTACCATCTTAACAGAAATGCTGAAGCTGATGTACTCTGCCTTATAGGAAATACCATGCTGTTTGAAAGAACCGGCTGAGCGCAAAATTTTTAACAAAAATGTGGTCCTAAAATTTTTTTTTAAGCCTTCCCGCTCTCAGTCAAAAAGTCGTTCTCTGGTACCTTTCCAATTATACAGATATTTATTCTTTGTCCCTATTTGATCGGAAAGTGCAGTACAAACATTTCTGAAAATTTTTTTAGTTTTAATTTTTATTTTGCTGTTTTTTTTTCACCTCATTTTGGATGAAAAAAAACACGAAAGAATAGCCAGAAGTAGCTTATTATCACGGCTGACTGTTCAGACATAGAAATGTGGCATATAAGTAACTATGCATTTAGCTTTTAGCCCGTCATGGGTTTTTGAATATTTCTGTGAAAAAAGTATGTGTTGACGTAAATATTAACATGTTCCAGGGTATGCGCAGTATGACTCATGAATTTCTTGAAAAAATTAAATAATTTATTCCAATTAAATATCTCTTCAAAATTACATTGGCTTTTTTTTGACAAAATCGAAATTTAAGCGAAAGATTAAAAAATAATTAAATAGTTGTTGATAAGCAAATTTACTTACAACATTTTTATTTTATTAGCAAGTATAATTTGAAGTATTATTTATATAAAATTTAGTTAATCTTTTAAATCTCAACATATCAACACATGCGCGACCAAGACTGTTTTTCATATAAATTTGATCCGACGGAATAGATTGCAGTTCTTTTGCTATTATGCACATTCGTTTACCTCACAGCAGGTTCGGACTCATGGCGGCTCTATGGCCATCTTCCGTGCGCCGAAATCGTAAAAGATATCAAATATCAAAATGACATTCTTGAGTTAGAGTCAATAAGAAGTCAGTTATCTCCTCTTCAACTTAGACGTCTTCTTAGACGATTCGTTACAGATGTTTATGATAGAATGTGTATTCTTCAATTTCTGATAATATGCCAGATGTGGTAATAACCAAAACGAAGTATTATGTTCAACAAATACCGAATCAATAAAAGTGGCCGAATTAAACCAAAATGTTTGGTTTATTGATCTGTAATAGTAAGATATAAGAAAAATAATTTTATAAATGTCTAATAAAATAAATAAGTTATAGTGAAATATCACTTGCTTCGTGGTTTAAAGTTTTCGAATATACATATGTAGTTATATAATGTTTTTTAGAATTCTTACTTACCTCGTTGGCGCTTAACCATTTAAAAAAGCGCGCCATTCGCTCATTATTGGCTTAATGGTCACATCCAGGGACATTAATTGTTCCCACTATGTCCTTCCAGTAAGAGTGGTCCTCTTTGTCCGCTTTCATAGGTGCTCCGACAAAAATACTTTGTTAACCGGTTGCATCATCTTCTATTAGCAAACCATGGCCGAGCCAGCGAAGGCGCTGTGTTAATTCGCTGGGCTATGCTCCTACTCACTAAATCATCATTAAAATCTAAAACACACATCGGCACATTTAGTATTAGTGTTGAAATAGCTTAAGTTTACTTATCGTTTATTGCAAAATTTACCAACTAACAAAATGGAAGCGATAGCCAGAGTTAGGGTTTTATTGTAATTTATAATGTCGTGAGTAACAAACATACAAGCTCAAGTCGATTACGATAGGTGCTTCACGTGACTACCTGTTAGTGGGATACTCAACCACACGGTGTCACACACGGATCTAATGCATGATCAATGGCCCAATTATCGGCACTATTTGCCACTCTTAGCGAGTCTTTGGTACCTATTAGCTTGTAAAGGGGAAGTTTCAATTACAAGCTCTAACCTTGGTCTGATATGGTGTCTATTAAGCTCCCGCCATTTTATGGGCAATGGCATCCGGTTGCAAGGCAACTCCACCTTGAATTCCACTACATTCTAATTCCATGTACAAGTATTTTGCTGTAATATATTCTTACCCTTTGCACAATGCTTTCAGATACAGTGACATATACAGTACCACAATTAGGGGATGTGAAGAACCCTTTCTCAACAAGGAATAATAATAAAATAAACGTTTTTTGTTCTGGTTTTATCCGCCTATTGAAAAATGATTCAAGGTTCGATTCGATATCAAGGTCAGAACAATAAGAGAGAGGAATTAGGGATCAATTTTTGAAGAGACTTGTCATGGGCTATAAACTGGAAACTGTGCACATATGTGGGAAAATACGAAGTAGCATGTGTTTTTAACAATCATTATTTAATCGCTAATTAGCGCTTAACTCCCTAACAGATTATTGCCGTTTCACAACAAGTCAAGCCAGCTATAAGCCAGCGATAACTGACTCCAAATGGTGTCACCAATTCTCTCTACTCAAGCTGCGGTTTCATACTGAAATTTTTTCCTGGCCGCAGCTGTTTCGACCATTCAACATGACATAGCCAGCGAAGCCTTTAGGTTTTTACTCGCCGTACTATTTCATACCGCTATAAATCTAATACAGCATCATCATTAGGGGTTTTAAACAATTTCATTATGGCAAAACATACAGATGGTTACTTTTTTTTAGCTGCTTGAATTTCTACTTCTAGCGCAGTATGTTTTTGACATTCAACCAGAGAATTACAAAAACAAAAATCATGAAATGCGTGTGTTTGTTTGTATGTATATCACTCTGCCGCCACGCTGTTCTTTTGTTATTTTTGTTTATCTGCACATTCGTATGTTCATTTTATTCGCTCGTTCACATAGTGCCCCTATTTTGAATATGCAACACTATACAACACTTATCATCAGGTCGAAAATTACGTAAGCGGTTTCAGCTGAACCGCTTAGCCAACTTAACTCGATTACTTTTTATTGTTGCTTTCTGCAACTCGGTAAGCTAGCTAGTGTTTTAATTGTAATAGTTTGAAAACGAAATACAGCTATTATACTTCCATCGATGTTGCTGTCGGCGTTCATGGACAGCATCACAAATTTTCAGCAAATCTTTTTCTCTCTAACACTCAACAGGAGCCATATCATCCTTCTCTCGCCCCCGTCCAGATTCGAGGCATAATGAGACAGGTACGATAGAGCGACTTATAGAAATTGAATTTTTGCTCTTCCAGGACAGCAATTTACTTTTCAATGCCTACCTCGGCCAAGAAGCCACTTGTCGCCACGAGTCTATTCTCCATTTCAATTTCTAAGCTTACATTTGTTTTCTGTTCAATCTGGTTTCCCAAATAAATGTTATCCTTCAAGTCTCGCGTAGTTAAAATTCGGCTCGCCACAACTGGGTCGATTCTCTAGTGGATGGACAAGCGAGTACTTCGTCTTGTCTCATTTACCACTAGCCCAGAGAAGGCGTGAACTCACAGCAGTTTGTAAAATTTCAAGATTGATATCTCTCTCTAGCATAGCATAATTGTACGCTCTTATGATATATTGTAACGAATTTAGTGAAAAATACACTTATTCCAAACTTATACTAAACGTTCGAATCACTAAACTCTTGAATAAATAAACTCCAATATGAAAAATGACCTAATTAGGACTTCAAAGTACTTCACAAAACACTTATACTTCGCAACAGATAGCGTGCTTAAATCAAACTGACTTCCTGACCTCAGCTGCCTGCTTTTATACCTCTGTTTCGTTGGCATACTTTTAGGCGCTTCTATTCTAGAATTTGCTAACCATAAAATACAGCTATAAACATAAACTATAGATGCACGTTATAGCTCTCATATGCGCGGGTATATGTGATGATATACTTCCACAGATAATGCCTACTTTTGGAGCATCCAAGATAAGATATATGCATGTGTTTGACATCTCTCTCCGCTGCGTGTACGTACATATGTGTAGACATTAAGATTGATCGTTTATTAGATACAAGTGACTGCACTGCTTTATTGGTTGTTGTGGCTTCATTACTGTTAGACATGGGCAGACTAGTGATGTGCGTATCACTTAGTGCACTAATATTCGTCACAATATTGAACATCACGGTTATTGTGCTGCGTATAAATACCTTCTCCAGCTTTATGCAAAGCAATCACACAAATGGGGGTTGCCTTTCCTGAAGCTATTCTGTTCGAATGGCCCGGAGAGGTCCCTGCAATCCGTCCGGATCGGGTTGTTGTTGTTATAAATGACAAAGGGTACTCACCCAAGGTTTTGGGGAAGTGTCTATCGATATTGATGGTATTTTTCAGGATATGCATCCGGGACGTATGGTAAAAACCAAAAATAAGGAACTAACCCGGACATTTTTTTTCAGAAAAAAACTAATAGACCACATTAAACCTTCTGGGTCATCCATTCCCACCCCTGAGGTCCAATTAGGAAACTCCTTTTCACGCTGTCAAAGGCTGCTTGAAGTCAAAAAAAATATGTGAGTACGGATTCCTTATCGTGAGTATTCTCCTAAGATAGGCACATCGTAAGATGTGTACGATAGAATTTAACCAGAGTATGAATAGCCAATCAGTTTGTTGACTATGAGCTTCAGTCTTTACCAGATAGAACCATAGCGCCATATTAAGCATACCTGATTCGGCGGGTAATGGAGCGGTTGCAGGATCGCGTTTCTTGTAATCTGAAAGGCATGTGATCATTCCCGAGTCATATTTCATAGGTGTGTGATGCATGTCCTTCCCTCCATGTTTGCACAGCGCGGCGGGAGTTTTAATACATCATAAACTGATGCCTCTGCTATTGCATTTCCACATTTCGTCATCAGTCATTCTGCCGGACGGACCCGTCTTTTCGATCATGGCGATTGAGCTTTGTACGAATTCGTCTTCTCGTCGCGCTGAGCTATCATATGAGGAGAAGTTCTGCCTCACACTAAGCACACTCGGACGTCTATGTTACCAATGTCGTTTACTTTATGTAGCTATCCTGCTATGAATCGCTGTCCCGGTCTTGAAACCCTCGTCATGCACCGCACGCACCGAGGTTTGTTATGTAGATTTTACGGGCATTATTACACCAGCCAGAATCTGAAGCTCCTCGACACTCACGTCGCTCTAGCATATACTATAGGTATTTTAGGAGACATTTTGAATAGACCTTCAAGCAATTCTAGTTACAATACCAGGAACCATACTTCAGCTAAACACGCGCAAAAATAATATCCGCGTCATTTTATATTACGGCTTACACAAAACTTGTTCTGATACATGTGGGCATGGCCATGCTAGTGTCACAAGTTTAACGGAATTTATATTCAACGGGCTAAGGGTGAATCCACTAGCCAAGTTTCATCACTGGATGTATTGGTAATGACTAATCACATGTTTTCTATTTTTCGAATTCTCGATATCGAGAAACAATTCTGATTAAGACACTGTACTAAATTTTGATACTAGTAATCAAATGCTAACTCATAAAAATCTTGCTCGATGCTCGATAAATATCATATATAAGTAAGTCCATAGTCAATCATGATCCTTATATATATATAAAAATTGACAAACTTTCAATACAAAACAAAACTGATAAAAACCAAACAAATTTGACGCGTGTATAATTTGTTGCGGTATTATATATTATAAAGTATTATACCAGAACATGTGGGACTCATGTCTATCAGCATGAAATAGAAGAAATTTCCCTGCATCCTAATTTCTAAAAGAGAATGTGTTTATTGATAACATTCAACCTTAACGATATTGCTGAGACATAAAAGTGGTATATATGTTTGTATGAAGTTTAGTGAAGATCCTAACTTTGAACGACTATCACGAATCTTCGTAAGAAGTAAAATGTTGCAACTAATAAACTATTTACAGTATTCTGTTCTCGTCACTCATTTGCTTTACGTCGAAGCCATACCGCACGGCCAACACGAACGCAGAAAGCTTTTTGTTTTTGGTTAAATTTTCAGGGATAGTGGTCGGATGATATTCACCCACTAGCGTGCCAACGACTGCAGCACCACCTCGGTGACAACGACTACAGACCACTCGCACCGCATTACGTCATTTCAATACCGATCAAGGCTCATGCAGTACGCATCACCAGAGGAATATAGACACGTTTGCCGTACTAAAAGTGTCTGACTAATTAGTGAAAGGTATAAGTTTTAAACAAAAGATGGTCAAGGTTGAAATGTATCACGTTTGGTGTACAATAATCATACACTTGTAAAGTCGGTACAAAGCGTCACGTAGACCGAAGGGCTTCGAGCCGAGGTAACAGGCTAAGCTCTAGTCAGCTTTAACTAGAGTTTAAACTTGCACTGAAAAACTCAGCCCAAGTCGGGCAACGGGTGACTATAAACCTAAGTAAACAACGGAGCATTATAGTCAATTTATTTAAACTTTTACCAATATGAGGAAAAAATAAAAACTAGACTTGAAGCAATCATATACTTACTTACTGAATTGGCGCTTAACCGTCTAAACGGTTATGCGTCTCCAACAGGCGCGCAGTCGCTCTCGCTGCACCGCCACAGGGGCCAATGGTCACACAAGGAGTTAAATCGTTTCTCACCTGACTTCTCCAGCGTGACGTGGGGGCGGCCTCATCATCCTACTGCTCCAGAGGCGTGTAGTTCGATAGAAACACTTTCTTGGCCGGAGCATCAGCTGTCATCGCATAACATAGGCCTAGCCAGCGCAGCCGCTGCGTTTTCAATCGTGGACTATGTGATGCCGGAGTATAGCTCGTACAGATCATCATTAAATCTTACTCGGTACTCGCCATCGCCAACGCGTAGAGGTCCATAAATCGTGTCGAAGCAAACTTTTCTCTCGCACACTCACAAAGCCTGCTTCATCTGCTGTTGTCATGCGTCCATGCATCTGCCCATATAGCAGGACGGGTACGATAAGTGATTGTAGAGTAGGTTTTCGTTCGCGAGAGAGGACTGTACTTTATCAATTGCCTACCTAGTACAAAGTAGCACTGATGGCAAGAGTGATTCTTCGCTGAATTCAGAGCTGATGTTGTGCTAGCGTGAGGCTGGTGCCCAAATAAACGAAGTCTCTTAACTATTCCGTCAACATTACTGGCTGCCAACAGTAGCGTGTTGCCAAGGCACGTATGCGCGTGACTCATTTGCTCGAGGACAGCAGCGTACTTCGTTTGTCCTCATTACCACAACCCCATCTTTACCGCTTCTTTTCAGCTTGTAGTAAGCAGACAACTAACAGCGCGGGTGTTAGTCGGATGATATCAATGTCATCATCATATGCCAGTAATTGCACGACTTATAGTATAGTCTCAGTGCGGTTAAGTCGAGCTAGTATAATTTTCTCCAGCATCAATTAAAGAAATCGAACGATAGGGGGTCACTGTCTGAAACATCGTTAGTTTCGAACGGCTCGGACGGAGAGGTCCTCCCAATTCTGACTGAGCTGATGTGTTGCTCAAACGTCATTTTGCACCATCAGTATAAGTTTTGCTGGAGAAACCAAATTCAGACCATAGCTGCATATAGGCAGCTCCTCTTCGACCATATATTATATATATATGTATATTCGTACTAATGAATTATCATATTTGTAAATTTATTATTATGTAACCTATTATGAGGAAACATTCGAATCTTCGACTGCTGTTTTCGAACTATTCATCTAACGAATTTCATC
>JARSSU010048240.1:0-36188 GCA_029619165.1 Eurosta solidaginis | reverse complement strand
AATATGTAACTGCAACTACAACAAAAAGTGGTCTTTATATAAATGTTTTAACCATTAACCAGGAAGCATAATTCTCGCGAAGATGCGAAAGAAGCTTTAAAAATTAAAGCAAAAAGAGCACAACACGATAACCAGCAAAAAATTTTCCGGAATGTATTTTATAGCTGTGTTTTTTTTACATGTACACTGAAAGAAATGGTGCTAGTAAAATCAACAAATCGGTTCTGTTGTTCTTGACTTAACGGAGACTCGTGTGAAATTGTTCGAAGTATGGTTAATTCGACCGAGTTCTTTGTCAAGCGAACAAATAGTTTAGCCATTTCAACAGAAGAGAAATTGTCGCTCTTAAGTTAACAAAATTCTGTAAAATTGACAGATTCCTAATCAATCTAACTGATTTTATTGTTAACACAACTGATCTCACTGGTCATTTCAACAGCGATCAACAGTCAATACATGAGCAAATTTCAAAGAGCATTTTACGCTCACTGCACTCTCTACTTTGTACTTATGTATGCTATGGCGGCCGCCGTGGCGTGATGGTAGCGTGCTCCGCCTACCACACCGAAGACCATAGGTTCACACCCCGGGCAAAGCAATATAAAATTTTAGAAATAAAGTTTTCAATTATAAGAAAATTTTCCTAAGCGGGGTCGCCCCTCGGCACTGTTCGGCAAGCACTCCGAGTGTATTTCTGCCATGAAAAGATCTCAGTGAAAACTCATCTGCCTTGCAAATGCCGCAACATAGGTACTTTCGTACAAAGCTGTCGCAACAACTTTTTTTGTTCATTCGACTACTATAGCGGTCAATTACGAATCAACGATTTGTGCGCAGTTGATTCAACATCTTGTTGCGATGGATAAAAATTGACAAAATTTCGGTTGAATTGGCCCGTATTTCGGTTGATTTTACCAGTCTTTTTCTTTCAGTGTATATACATATGCACTTAAACTTTATATGGACTGCTAAGTCCGTAACCTTTATCTACACTTATGAAATTGTGGCGCAGAAAATTTGTAATGCTAAATTTCATGTACAGTATACCCCCGCTGCTCGCTGTGAAATTGGTCTCTAAGTATTGCCTTTTTGTTGCTATTCCTTTTAAATCAAATCTTACTGTATATTTTCTTTAAATCGTAAGAAATGCAGCTTGAAGCCTCAAGTGCTATGTTACGTATACGCCGCGTATTTCGTCTCTATAAGTAGTCAAAAGTGCAACTTCAAGGATGTATTTATGTACATAGATAGGTTCACATATTCATGCATATAAACATACTTGTATGATGCATAGCATTATACGTAATCCAATTTGTTGAAGCATTGCTATAAGTGCTTAATTTTGTAAACTTGTTAAAAAGTTTATGACTCATGAGTAGTTGAGATGAATTCAGCGTCTCTCTCACCTCGATAAAAAATTAACAAGAGTTTGCATGTGTGACAATAAAAATGCAGAAAATCTGCAAGTTCTTAAAGAAGAAAGGAAAATAAAGGAAAGGAAGAAGAGGCAAGAAAAAAGAAAATAGGGTAGGAAAAGTGTTATCGAAATGTTATCGGTTTTCTATGGAAAAAGTATGGCTTAAAATAATATTCGATGGGTGCATAAGGCTGAATCATGTACCGCACTCTTGAAGAACTGCTCGTGTAGCTTTCCTACCAAAGGCGGGAGGATCGGTCACGTGTATCCCAAAGACTATAGACCCATTAGCTTAACATCATTTCTGCTCAAAACCTTTGAGAGAAGCTCATTCTCGCCAACACAGCATGCGTACACCAAAGGCAAGTCGGTAGACACCGCATTGCATAGGGTGGTAATAAGCACAGAGAAATCCCTGGAATATAAGGAGTATGCTCTAGGAGTCTTCTTGGACATTGATGGGGCTTTCAATAATGTTTCTAAATGGCCGATTATGGATGGTCTTAATTACATTAAAGTACATCCCGCCTTAATCAGATGGATCGGCTGCATGTTAAATTGCAGGAAGATTACATCACAATGGGGATTGTACGAGGCCACGAAATCAGTGGACAGTGGCACGCCGCAGGGAGGGGTGCTATCACCTCTGCTGTGGACGCTAGTCATCAACCAACTGCTCAGGCGATTCGATGATGGGACCCGTAAAACTTACGGCTTACACAGATGACGTTGCAATTGTCATAAGTAGAAAGTGCCTTCCAACGATTAGTTCTTTGATGGATCGGGTGCTTCGGGATATTCGTACCTGGGCATCTAATGTCGGGTTGAAAGTCAATGCGGAGAAGACGGATATGGTCTTATATACAAAGAGGTACAAGGTCCCAAATTGGACCAGGCCTAAGTTAGGAGGGGTGACCTTACAGGAGAAACCTTGACATATCTAGCAATCATCCTAGACAGTAAGCTGTCATGGAAGCTCAACGTGGAGGAGAGGGTAAGAAGGCCTCAACGGCACTCTATGCATGTAAAAGAATGCTGGGGTGTACGTGGGGCTTATCGCCCTCTCTTTCTCATTGGGGTTTTACAGCGATTGCAAGCCCTATTCTATACTAAGGAGTTCTTGTTTGGTGGAAAGCCACACAAAAAAACAACATACCTCAAAAAATTAGAGGGGGTATGCAGACTATCGATGCCTAGCATTACGGGAGCCCTGAAAACAACCCACGACGGCTGCACTGTATGCCATTCTGCACATTCCACCTGTAGACCTAGTAGCAAAGAGCATAGCATTAACAACTGCAACCAGGCTCGGTGCCTCGGGCAGCTTGAGCGCCGACCATATGGCCATAGTAGTATAGCGTCATCAATTACAAGACGAACAAACTACTGAATTCCCTATCTGCGCTTCGAGGGAGATCATAAGGCCACAATAGAGGTGGACGGTTGGCGCAAAGGTGCGCAAATGGCGGACGAGGCGATACATGTGTACACAGATGGTTCCAAAATAGTGGAAGGAGTAGGGTCTGCGGTATACTGTGCTAATCCGGAAATAAGCAGATCCTACAGGCTGCCGGATTACTGTAGCGTTTTCCAAGCGGAAATATTAGCCGTAACCAAAGCAGTAGAAACCCTGGAAGAGAATAGCTTAAGCTGCAACCGTGTTAACTTTATATTGACAGTCAAGCAGCAATTAAGGCAATAATCTCGCATAGCACAGCATCTAAATGCGTGTTAGAGTGTAAGTGGCCTCTAAAGAGAATCGGGACAGGGAGAAGCATACACCTATATTGGGTCCCAGGGCATATGGGAATAGATGGAAATGAAAAAGCGGACAAACTAACTAAAAATGGCGCATTCCTTGAAGCTTGCTCCGTAGACGTCCCAATTAGACTGGGCGAGATTAAGTGAAGGTGAGTGGTGCACATGATCGACCAAGCGGGAAAGCGTGGGTTCAAGCGCGGGGCTGTAAAGTGTCGAAGATTATGTGTAGGTCTTACAACCTTAGACTAACAAAGTTGCTTCTATCATTAAAAAGAGGACTGTAGACTCATGACGGGTATTCTGACTGGACACTGCCTTCTGGCGTCACATGCCTTTAAATTAGGCTTGGTCAGTGATAGCAGATGTAGGAAGTGCGGGTTGGAAGAGGAAACGGTCGAGCACGTTTTGTGCTCGTGCCCTGCACTTGCCAGGCTAAGACTCCAGCTATTAGGAGTGATGCAGCTGTCAGATCTAGAAGCAGCAATTGGTTTAAGTCCTAGGAAGCTTCTAGTATTTGCCAAGAGGACGGACTTAGCTTACAACATAGGTCCTGGTTTTTGATAGGGTTTTTCAGTTTGGTCGTTAAAACAAACTTCTGGTATGTGAGGTTCAGTCTATGTGAGGTTCTCATGGACCGGCCAGTTCAATCTAACCTCTATGGAAAAATTATCAAGTTTTATCGAAAAAATATCGATTCATAACGGGAAGTTATAGATTTATTATAGACAGAAAATCGGTGCCTTTTCGTAAAAATATCGAATTGCTATTGGAGTGTTAGCGAATTGATATCAACCTTCATCGACGAGTTATCGGTTTGTTATCCATTTTTTGTCGGCTTATAATCGCGAGGTATAGACCAATTATCGATTTTTTATCGAATGGTTATGAATTTTTTATTGAAAAATTATCTATTTGTTATTGAAAAAGTACAGATTGGTTATCAAGGGTTATTGGTTTGTTTTAGACAAAATATTGATTTGTTACCGAAAAGTAACCTATGCTCTATCGAAAAAATATCGTTTTCTTATCTTAAGATTACCGATTGGGAAAAAGTTGTATAACAGCAAGTCATGGTAATGGTCGCATGCGCTTGTAAACAATGTTCGGAGGAGTGCGGGTTCAAATTCCCATTTCAGGAGAATCTTTGAAGGGATTTACAAGGTGTAACCGATATAGCTGTCGCTTTTTTCGTCCTAATGTCGAGTTGTTGCTATATTTTTTCAAAACATTTAATAAAATAAAATAAAAAAATGTGAATGCATTTAGTTGTTGTTGCTCCTATCAACATGATTACCGATTTGTTTTCCAAATTTGTTGTCGGAGAGGTATCGACTTGTTACCAAAAATAATCGATTTGCTATGGAAAAGTTATCGAGTGTTATCGAAAAAATTTCGCTCTGTTATCGGAAGTTTACCAATTTGTTATCAAATACTTATCGATATCATAACGGCAAGCTATAGATATGTATGTTACAGATCGGTATGTTATCGAAAAGATATAGGTTTGTTGCCGTAGTCACTGATTTGTTATAGGAGTGAACGAATTGCTACTGAAAAGTTATTGATTTGATAAAGAAAAGTTATCGATATTTTATCGAAAAACGTCATATGTTATAGAAAAGTTATCGATTTATAGCCGAAAAAATCGATATCGAAAATGTATCGATTTAGTGTCGACAAAGTATGGGTGTGTATCGAAAAATATCGATTTTTTATCTCAAAGTTACCGATTTGTTATCGGAGTGTTACTGAATAGTTACTGGAAAACTTTTGTTTTCGCATTTCAACATTTTTTCCAAAAAACGTCGGTCTGTTATCGAAACGTTACCGCTTCCTTATCGGAGTGTTACCGATTAAAAAAAAACTTTGGTAATAGGTCACACTAAATGATCTTAGTTATAGTGAGACAATTTAAATTAATCACTGGGAAATACCGAAAATTTTCAAAAGTAAACAAACGTATCTCACTAAAAACCTTTTTTTTGGATATGCGTTGTTATTCGTATATTTATAACCGAACTACTTTTTCTGATTAACCGTTGAAAACAATTTCTGATAGAAACCAGTAAAAGTAAACTAATTGTCCGGCCTGATGTCACGTTGTTTAAATTTTTCCCAAATTATTAAAGTAAAAACTGATTCCTAAATGATTATATATCTGCTTCTTTGTTGTTGTTGTTGATGTAGCGATAAGGATATAAATCCGATACGTTCCGGTAACAAACACCATTATCGGAAACGATTTAGTATACCCACATTGAACATTTTAGGCCATTCCGCCAACCCCCTAGTTCAATACTTAGGTTCAATTAAATACGTACAATCCTATCTATTTTCTTCTCGTGATATCTTCCCGGCTGGAACGAAACATTTGAAAAAAACGTATATACTAATATATATCATTTGGAAGCGAATGGAGGATCACAGTAACCCACAGCATCTGTGTCTCCTTCACAATCACGCTTACTAATATTAGCAATCAAAGACACGAGCATAACGCTGGTCATATAAAACATCCTCTGCGTGATTAGGTACTGAACTGTGTACTACTACTCTGCTTATTCGGATATACAAACGGCCTTGATCGTAGTTTACTATGTGCCATGTACTGCCTCTTGTCCCAGCACAAACCACCAGTATATTGGTTGTTTTTGTCATCCCTAATTCTTTACTATGACGAGAGCTGTGATTTCATCTGTGACTGCGATTACTGGTAAGCGTGATGGTCGTTTGATCATGTTGGCCCTATGATCATATTGCTTCTCTAACACTTTCCAGTCAAAGTCACGTATAAAGTATCTGTGACTGGAAATTCACAGTCCCAAATAAAAGTGTGTTTCTATAAAATCGAATTAAAACTCTAATTTACAAAAATTGTCATACGCCAGTATGAAATCACACTAATCGTTGAAGCTTAGTCAGAAATATGCATTAGTCAGCTGCACGAGTACCTGGTACCTGCTGAAATACATATTTTTATATGCACGAGTAAGTTTATCGAATATTTTAAAAATAAATTGACTCACAAAGTTATAAAATATATTTCTTTTTAACGCCAAGTCGCTTATGCTTATAAATAACATTAATTTGTTTGAAAGTATATTAGGGCGGTCTATATAAATCAAATCAACGATTTTTTCAGTCCCGCCTTGTGTTGATCCGATACCATCTTGTACTCGATACTTGTACTCAATTAAAAGATCGCGATGAAATCGATACCAAAAAAAAAGTATCAAAGGAAAGTACTCGATATTTAATCTTGTCGCACACATTAAAAACCTCAGTAAAACTTATAATAATAACACCGCTAGTTCCATGTTGAAGCCACCCATTCAAATTGGGATTTGGCAACCTCGTAAATGAAACACTTTTCTTACGAGCTTTAATCCATTGCTCTGTTATAAAACATTGGATTAAGGCATTGGTTAAATCGTTTGAAATATTATGTGCATTAATTCATTTACTGACTGTCAAAATAAGTAAGGTTGCGGATTCTTAATCCTGAAAGGAGTTCTTTCCGGCCATTCGAAATCAAATATGCGGTACATTTAAGCTTATGTTGTAGTTATCAAATACACCGTAAGATCTATCTTTCTGGACTGGATGATGACTCGGAGTCATGGGATGTTGTCAGAGGCGATGCGATGGTTCTTGGACCTTTTGAGAGAAAGGTTCTCAGAAAGAAGGTTAATGATAAGCTGTATAAGCTTTATGCAGATATGAATATAGGACAGGTGAAGACGCTCTGGCTCAGAAAGTATTCCTATTGGAAGCTGTGGACGTTTGGAGTGAAATTTTACGCAACGGCCAAAATCGTCTAGGTGGTTGAGTGCCAATTAGTGATCATGATTCTCTCACCAAAACTAGAACTACCAAATACGGGATTTCTGGAAGCCAATTTATGAGCGGAATGCAATATTCTTTTTGGGGCATTTTTATATTTAAAAAATCTCGGGAATTATCAGAGCAAAATTTACAAATAATTGATACCTCGACACTGCTTCCATGTACTCGATACCTAAGAAGGTACTTGTAAGAGGTAATCGTTTACGAGAAATACTTGGTATTTGAACAAAGTACCCGAGTATGTACTCCGCATTGGTATAAGACTATTCTCGCCTCTTCGAACGGTAATATCTGAGCAAGAAGTATCGCATATAAATTTTGGTCCCCATTGGAAACGGCTGTACAGGGTGCCAACTACTGTACAGATCCTATGAAGACTCAATATATTAAAATCTTAAATATAAAAAATATACATGGTTTTTGACCTAGGTGTTAGCTATTGAAAGGGTGGAACGGGAAAATATCATATTTTTTCTTTTATAAGGACCACCCTAATATATTCACACACATTATTGATATAAACAGAATTTATGTAAGATTTATGGAAAAAAATTTTATTTTCATTAAATGTTTATAAAAAATAAAAATAAAATGCTTTACAATATTGACCTGGTGAATTTATTTAAAGAAATACAGAGAGTAAATAGCTTTAAATTTCTTTTGAAATTATAGGCCCGATAGTTAAGTACCAATGAAATATTTTTATTTTTAGTAAACAAAAAATTACGGTAATAATGCCGTGAATATTTTGAACGAAATGTATGTATGTAAATAGTGTGATATATGGAAATAAATGGCTTTGTAATTTTGTGAATAAAGCAACCGTTGATAGCAAAGCGATCTCAGTCAGCCGGTCGCTGAAAAAAAACGTGATTTAGGGGAAAAAACACAAGACAAAGCATAATTTATAATCACTTAAGAAAGATTTATGCTGATGAGGCAGTGAAAGTGCGTGTCTCCAAGAAATGAATATGAGTTTACGCACACATTCAAAGCATATTGAAAATAGGAAGCTATTTTTGAGATAAAGACACTATTTTTTTAGAAAACGAAAGTACTTGAATGTTTTTTTGAAAAGATTTATTAACGGCCATTAATTTAACTTAAAAAGTTTTGATAAAAAATGGAAAATACTTCAAATGATTCGAGACAAGAAAATTTAATTATAACAATGTTTATAAAAGTTAAGGCACATACTCACTGCTCTTTCATTCTTCAAAATATGATCGATTGCATTGAGATTTGTTAATACCTTATGGTGTTTTCTTTTCTACACGAAAATGTCGCCTTCACGCCAACCCTTCAAAAAGTTGTGTTCTGTTGTAAAATCAGCTTAGCCTCAATAGAGGGCATCATTATATTTTCTCAACAACCTACCCCTAAAAATGGCCAAAAATGTAACATTACTTGCCCTCGCCGCCATTGACGGTGCAGAAAACAGCCCTGTCAATTAGCTGATGATTCACACGAAGCTGACATTTTCGTGTAGAAAAGAAATCACCATTAGTCTGGAAGTCCTGCTGGGCCGCGTTGTGCTATTGCGCTGATACCAAAATATAAGAGAATGGCATTGATAAAATTACTTAGCTGTGAACATTTTTCTTACGTATGTTTTTTTCAGCCATTGAGTGCGCTTGTAATTCTCAACTGGTTAGTAAAATATTCTTAAGATGGAATTCGAGAGGTTGATAAGCTTCAACCTCTCCTACGCGAGGCGAATCCTGTTACAAATATGTATGTAAAAAAATAAAATAAATGTATGGCGCGATAACCCCCGAAGAGATTTTAAGCCGAGGTTCTCTTCCAATTTGCGTCGTGGTCCTTTTTTAATTTTTCCTACAAATTGGCGGGACGGGACCTACTTGTTTTATGCCGACTCTGAACGGCATCTGCGAGGCAGATGAGTTTTCACTGAGAGCTTTTCATGGCAGAAATACACTCGGAGTGCTTGCCAAACACTGCCGAGGGGCGACCCCGCTTAGAAAACTTTTCTTCTAATTGAAAAACCTTATTTCTAAAATGTTGATGTTGCTGTGGTAGGCGAAGCACGCTACCATCACACCACGGTGGCCGCCACAATACCATACGCATATTAACACGCCTGGCTCTGGACACCCCACGCTTCTCATTAGAAGGGGGTGCGGGATGGCCTAGAAGGTTCCATGTTGTCATAATTAATCGTTCCGAGATGATCGGCCTAGTACCTTGTTGCCGGCAAAGAGCCATTAACCTCGATAACACTCCCCAAACCTTCCCCTCAGAGCCAGATGTGATTACCCACAATTACAGTAAAGCAGGCGGCTGGCTTTTTTGCGATACCACTTATTGAGCTTGTAAGCCTTTCCCTCTAATTATATAGGAAATTTAACTAGTTTGCCTGTCTTATGTAGCGCAGAATGTATTTGACTTAAGCAGCGCCAAGCTCCGATAGACTTTTAGTAAATCATCTGTCAGAGCAGAACATCTGCAGCGGTACTGCTGTACACATTCTTTCTTCACTATGAGCCTACAAATCCGACACAAATCAAATCGTCGGAATTCCCGTGACAGTGATCCGTTGATATTCCAATCAGTTGGCATAGCAACCTATTTTGAGCCTATTTAAGTGTGGTCAATGAACCTGTGGTTTCCAGTAGCTATCTAAAATTGGGTTTCTTAGTGATTACATACACGAGCTCGTATTTGTACGCAGATATCTCAGCGGCCAGGTCACGCAGCTGCTTTGACTTGTTCGGTTTCGGTAGGTTTCCTGGCTAGTTCGACGGCAAACATTTCCCAGTACACCACTGTGAGAGGCCAGTTTGTTTAGCTACCACTTGCAGTCAGTGTACTGCTTCCTTCGATGTGTCACAGTAAATTGAAATGGATGTGAGATTCTTAAATAGCACACAGCGAGCAGCTTCATTTATGGCTCTTAATTCCACCTAAAGGTCGCTACAATGACTCGGTAGTCCTATACATAAGGAGAGTGGAAGATCCTCCCTCCTTTATGTTTTATCATCTGTGAAGATGGCCATTGACTCAGCGTCTAAAAAAGAGATATTGTCTCATTCGCGATCTTTAGAATTCTAATACAGAAATTGTTATCTTGATTGAGGATGAGGAATGGTCCCAAGAGTGCTCCCCTGACCAAATCAGATGAAATTTCAGAGCTGGAATGCATTCAGTAATTTCAAAGATAAAGGGTCATAGGATATTTTAGCGGTAGGCATCCCTGTCGGAAGAAGCAACTGAAATCCTCAGAGCCAGAGGTTCGAGGGGTAAAAACATCGTTTCCGTGGCAATGAGGCAAGTGTCATCAGTTGTATTCAACCCGGAAAAAGACTGCCCATATCCATCACAGTCGCTTAGACTTTGAAGATTGTTTTTACGGTGATTAGAATTTACCATACAGTTCTGTTTTTCGGCTTAACGCTGCGCTCTGGTTAACCCTGAAGGCTTTTCTGTATATTTCGAGTGCCGTAGATTGCGATTGGGGTTTCGATCGCGGAGTTGAGTATGTATTTAAGCTCACGGTGAAATGGCTCCAGTCATACTAGGTTTAGTTTACGTTTTGCTATAACCTCACTACCCAAGATGTATTGACTCACTGTTGTAATCCAACTTTATTCGAATTTTACAATCAGTCAGCGTCATGTCTGTATAAATAATACTAAAATATTTTCTCTAACACGTCGAAACTGATTTTTGACTCAGACTCATCCTGCGTAGACCTTATAAGAGTTGAATGGCGCACAATATTGAAAGTGGCGTTCTCAAAAAAGCAACATGAATTAAATCATAAATGAAACTTTGTTTCGATATGAATTCGAATATGAAAGGATTTCATAGGAAATAGTCGCATATGGAGCAGGTGAGAAGCTGTGACAATTTATGAGAATTTTTTATAGCCACATTCAAGTGAAAATAGCATTTTTGTCAAAACAAAAAGCACCATAAATTTTTCCGAACAAAAGTAATTTTTAAGCTTCTATTTCAACATGACTTTTTATTTTCAATTTTTTTTAACTTTCCATTCAAAGCAAAGTAAAGCCAAAGAGTTGCAATAAAATGTCGCTGAAGGCGAGACACTCGAGTAAAAATTCATTTTTCGTACATAAATTAGAGTTTATTTGAAAAGTAAATTTCATTGTTAAAGTGAAAAAAGAGCAACGAAATAAAAATCTGAAACATTTACATGACAAAGCGCTTGATGAGATCTGTTTATTGTCTCTTGCAGTTGAAAACAAGACCAAACTATTAAGGAAGTCCTAAGTTCGGGTGAAATCGAGCATAACATACCCAGCTGTGCACTGGGTAGAATATCATCAAATGTAGTTAAATACCATAGAGTTATTGCAAACTTTGTTAAGGTTGGACCTTTAGGAAAAGTGGGCGTGGTCTTTAACCGATTTTGATTATCTTCACTCAGTCTATAAATTTGGCAAGGATAGTGTCTCTCCCAAATTCCAATGTAATTTTTAAACTTCCAAAATTTCTTCTTCTAAATGTGAATGATGCCACGCCCATATTCCAATTTTTTTTGGAATTTTATTTTGCGTCAAAAAACCAATCCACTTACTTACTCATTAGCTTAGCGGTATTCGTTTTGGAATTATCTCATTTTTTCCATTTTCCAAATTTTCGATATCGAAAAGTGGGCGTGGTTATCGTCCGATTTCGCTCATTTTCAATACCAATCTATTCTGGGTCCAGATAAGCCCGTATACCGAATTTGGTGAAGATATCTCAATATTTGCTCAAGTTATCGTGTTAACGGACGGACATATGGGCAGACGTACGGACGGACGGGACATGTCTTAATCAAATTTTCTTTCGATACTGATGATTTTGATATATGGAAGTCTATATCTATCTCGATTCCTTTATACCTGTACAACCAACCGTTATCCAATCAAAGTTATAATACCCTGTGTACAAGTACAGCTGGTTATAAAAAATGTATTTTGAATTTGTTATGCTTATGAAAATGTATATTTGTGTGTGTGCAAGCACATGTGCATGGCTGCTTATTTGATTTTTATTTGTGTCTCAAAATTATGTAGATTTCCTGTAAGTATGTTGCATAAAAAGACAATAAAATAAAAGCATCAAGCAAACAGTAGAGGAATACATTTGATGCGCAGTGCTTGAGAGTGACCGAGTGACAGCCGCGGCAGACAGATAAAGTGCATATAAAATTTAATTTGTTAAGTGAAAATGGAATTTCAATGGTCACATTTTGAACTCGCAACTGTTGACTAACAGATTGGTGATGACATTCGAAATGCACTGTGGATTATGAAGGAAGGTTTCAAGACCGAGTTAGATTCCTACAGGAACGATAATGGCCACCTGGTAACTAACATACAGGGTGTGCTAAAATTGTGGAGGGAACACTTCTGCTCATTCCTAGCTAATGAGAGAAAAGACGAACCAGAAAACACGTTCCGGCATCCCGACTATGACGAAGTGGGAATGGCAATAACACGGTTAAAAAATTACAAGAGAAGATTGGGGATAAAAGAATTTACACTCACCATATTTTCGTCGACTTAAAAGTAGCATTGGACAGCGCAGAAAGAAGCTAATTGTGTGCTGCTCAGTAGACCAATTGGCGCACTACAATAATCAATAAATTATCTAAATTATGCTGCTGTGACGTTGCGCAACACCACCAGCTTCGTAAGGATTAGGGACGACCTCTCCAAGCCATTCAAAACCAAACGAGGCTTCAGACAACGACTCCTTTTCGTGCGATTTCTTACACATAAAGCTGGGGAAGATAATTCTATTATAAGAGCTACATTTACTAGCGTGTGCTTATGGTACAAATACTATTGGCGTGAGCAAACGACCCTTTCCTTCTGCCTTTTCGGGACTAGATAAAGAAGCAGTGGGTCTTGCGGTAAATAAGGACAAGACGTACAACTTGCTGTCATACAAGAAATAATCGGAGCATTCGCGCATTGGGCGGGCCACGTCACTATTGACGGATATTAATTGGAGGCTGTGAAGGATTTTGTCTATTTGGAAACCAGCTTAGATATCAAACGGAGAATAACTCTTGCCAATAAATGCTTCTTTGGACTGAGCAGGCAATTGAACAGTAAAGTCGACTCTCGATGAACAAGAATCACACTCTACAAGTCTGTTATCATACCTGCCCTGATGTATAGCGCGGAATCATAGACGGTGTCGACAGAAGATGGCTCTTGGAGTGTTCGCGAGAAAAGTTCTGCGGAAGATTTATGTCCTGTCCGTAATGCCCACGGCGGGTATCGAAGGAGGTAAACTGATGAGCTGTATGAGCTCTACGCAAATATGAGGATAGTGCAGCGAATAAAAACCCTAAGACTTCGCTTGCTAGGTCATGTTATGCGAATGGACGAAAATGTTCCGACAGAAAATATTTCAGCTGACACCGCAGTTTGGAAGCAGAAAGTTCACCGCTGAGTTGGGAGAAGCAGGCGGAGTTATCGCGAAACAGGGATATCTGGAGTGACTTGTTAAACTTGGCAGTTAAGCCCCAATTAGTGATGATGTTGTCTATGAATTGAATTAATCGTATTAATATCCAGTCGTAGTCTGAATATATATTAAAAAAATACTTAGGAAAGGTTACTTTTTTTTAACAGTAAAACACAACTGCTAGCACTCAACTGACATTCAATGTATGGTGAACGCATCACTCAACAGTTGCGTGCTCGAAACGAACTCAATTCGATAGTACAACCAACTACATATCAAATTGTACGTGGCTACATGTAAAGGTGCAATCATGTGTCTGCGATGTATTTATGATTTCATTATAAGCTTGCAAATTTTTTTTGGCAGTCTGAAAATATAATTCATTAAGTTTATGAATAGATATTTACGTACTTACTTAATTGGCGCTTAACCGTCTAAACGGTTATGGCCGTCCAACAAGGCGCGCCAGTCGCTCCTTCGCTCCGCCAACCGGCGCCACTTGGTCACACCAAGGGAGTTTAAATCGTTTTCCACCTGGTCCTTCCAACGGAGTGGGGGCCGCCCTCTACCTCTGCTTCCATAGGCGGGTTCCGATAGAAACACTTTCTTGGCCGGAGCATCATCTTTCATTCGCATAACATGGCCTAGCCAGCGCAGCCGCTGCGTTTTAATTCGCTGGACTATGTTGAAATGTTTTTTCCATAATTATGCGTACTTTCTATAAGCTATGCTTCCCACGGTAAGGCATGCCAGTTCTAAGAGGCGACTGAAATAAAAGTCGTGTACCCGAATTGTGCACTGGGCTTGGAATCCGCCACGTTAAAACTCGTACCAATAAAACAACTAGATAACGAGCTTCGGATGACTCTTAATTTTCTAATGACGATCCCGGCAAAACTTCTTACGGACTACAATTTGAGGTCATGTACTTAGAACATACGTACTCATGCAAGAGAAGGTACAGATGCCCAGTTAGGTGATGTTCTCGTGAAGGCAAAGGCCACCAGTCAAGCACGACTGTTAAAATCAAATTTAAATACAATAGCTGGCTTTGTGGTAGGATGGAAACATCGTAACCGACGTACAGAATGTATGCCTTTAGATCTGGGGGGAGCATATCTCCTGTTCATCACATCGCACGGGAGATAACGAAACCGATAACACAGTCTCTGACGACGGAATGTATATTCCACCATATGACAATGACGAATTTAGAATGTCAGGGTCTGTGTAAAAAATAGCAAGGAGCCAAGTAACGGCGGACTATTCAGGTAAATTCAGATAAGAACATGCAAATCTACAAATAAAAAATGTTAGACGATCGAATAATAAACGCACAGACAAACTATATCTGATGAAATATTCGAACCTTTAACACTGGTACACTAAGCACTCAAGCAGGTAGTAGTAAAGAAACACCTAATAATAAAGGAATAAATCGACGAATTCGTAACCTAAAGAGGCTTCAGACAATGTGACTCCTTTTCGATCGATTTCTTTAACCTGTTACTGGAGAAGATAATTCTAGCAACAAAATGAAACTGTGATGGCACAATCTAATGTAAGAACATACAATTTCTGAAATATGCTGGTGATATTGATATTATTGACCTTAACAAACACGCCCTGAGCTCTGACTTTTTATACTCAGCTGAGAGAGCTCACAGAGTATATTAATTTTGTTCGCATAACGGTACCCTGTAACGGCATAAACTAATCGAGATAGATATAGAATTCTATATATCAAAATGATCTGGGCCGAAAATTTAGCCACAATTTGCCAGGTCCGTCCGTCCGTCCGTCGTGTTTCCCCGTAGACACGATAACTTGATAAATTTTGAGGAATCTTAATGAAATTTAGTATGTAAGTTCCTAGGGCACCTATCTCAGACCGATATTTAAAATGAACGAAATCGGACTATAACCACGCCCACTTTTTTGATATCAAAATTTCGAAAAACGGAAAAGTGCGATAATTCATTACCAAAGACGGATAAAGCGATGAAACTTGGCAGGTGGGTTGACCTTATGACACCGAATAGAAAATTAGTAAAATTTTGGACAATGGGCGTGGCACCGCCCACTTTTAATAGGAGGTAATTTAAAAGTTTTGCAAGCTGTAATTTGGCAGTCGTTGAAGATATCATGATGAAATTTGGCAGGAACGTTACTCCTATTACTATATGTGTGCTAAATTGAAATTAGCAAAATCGGATGACGAACACGCCCACTTTTTAAAAAAAAATTTTAAGTCAAATTTTAACCAAAAATTGAATATTTTACAGTATATAAGAAAATTATCTCAACATTCAACTCCAGTAATGATATGGTGCAACAAAAACAAAAATAAAGAAATCAAAATGGGCGTGGCTCCGCCCTTTTTCATTTAATTTGTCTAGAATACTTTTAATGACATAAGTCGAACAAAAACTTACCAATCCTTGTGAAAATTGGTAAGGAGCATAGCTTTTATGCCGGTAACTGTTTCCTGTGAAATAGGGCGAAATCGCTTGAAGCCACGCCCAGTTTTTATACACAGTCGACCGTCTGTCTCTCCTCTTGGCCATTAACACGATAACTTGAGCAAAATCGATATATCTTTACTAAACTTAGTTCACGCTACTTATCTGAACTCACTTTATCTTGATATTAAAAATGGCCGAAATCCGACTATGACCACGCCCACTTTTTCGATATCGAAAATTTCGAAAAATGGAAAAAATGCCATAATTCTATACCAAATACGAAAAAAGGGATGAAAACATGGTAATTGAATGGTTTTTGACGGAAAATATAACTATGGAAAAAACTTTGTAAAATGGGTGTGACACATACCATATTAAGTAGAAGAAAATGAAAAATCATGGCAGGAATTCTATTCGTGGTATTACATATATAAATAAAACAGCGGTACCCGACAGATGATGATCTGGGTCACCCTGATCCACATTTGGTCGATATCTCGAAAAGGCCTTCACATATGCAACTAAGGACCACTCCCTTTTAAAAAGGTATTAATGAGGACCTTTAATTTGAAACCCATATCGTACAAACAAATTCTAGAGTCACCCCTGGTCCACCTTTATGGCGATATCTCGAAAAGGCGTCCACCTATAGAACTATGGCCCACTCCCTTCTAAAATACTCTTTAATACCTTCCATTTGATACCCATGTCATACAAACACATTCCAGGGTTACCCTAGGTTCATTTTCCTACATAGTGATTTATCCCTTATTCTCAGTTGAGTATGTAATGTTCGGTTACATCCGAACTTAGCCTTCCTTACTTGTTTGAATTAGATTTAGAGGCAAAAATGTGTACCTTGCGGTATATAAAAACAAATAACTGCTGTCATTTCGAGACAATGAGGGACTTCGTCGTTTGGGAACCAGCATTAACAGCAAAAACATTGTGAGCTTAGAAATAAAACGGAGTATAACTCTTCCCAAGAAGTGCTATTTTGGACTGAGAAGGTAATTTAAAAGTAATGTCCTCTATTGACCTGTTCTAATATATGGCTCGGTATCAAGGTCGGTATCGAGAAAAGATGGGATGGCTCTTGGAAGATTTATGGTCTTGTTCGTGATACTGATGGAGAGTATCGAAGGAGGCATAATGATGAGCTCTTTGATCTTTTCGCAGGTGTGAAAATAGTGCAGCGAAAAAAGCTTAAATCGTTTGCTAGCTGGATCATGGTATGCGAAAGGACGAAGGGACTGCGACCAAGAAAGCGATCCAATCGAAACCGCAGTTTGGAAGCAGAAGTAGGGACAGATCTGCACTGAGTTAAGAGAGACAGGCTGGGGAAGACTTGTTCCCACTTAACGTCTGTTATCGCAAGACAGGGGATAGCTGGCGTGACTTTTTACAAAGCGGCCAAAAACGAGCGATGATTAATCAGTATCTGTTTCATAAAAAGCCGATGAATCACCGATAATACGATGGTAGCATATTGGTAATACTCCGATAACAATCCGATAGCTTCTCGATAATATATTTTTTGCTAACAAATCGATAACACGCCAATAACATATTGATAACAAATCAATAAATTCTCCATGAATAATTGATAACTTTTCGATGATACTGCGATACAAATTTGGTACCACTCCGATACCAAATTGAGAACATATCCACAAGTTTTAAATAATCAACAACTTTTCAATAATAAATCGTTAACTTATCGATAATAAAGCGATAAATCGTCGATAAAACTCAAAAGCTCATGGATAACTTTTGTTATCAATAGCAATTTTATATCACTTACATATGGAGAATTTCTTTTTTGAAAAATCCTTATGTTACCCTCTTAAGTTCAAACTTTGAGCTAGGTCACATGGAGCTCTGCAAAATGGTTGTATTTATAGGTTATGATGCCCCTTTACTTATTCAGTGGAATATTCCTTGTGAAAGAAATGCGCGTACTTACCAGAGAGCTGTGAAGAACCAAAAACAAGAAAGAAAACGCCATTAGATAGCAAATCTATAGGTCGTGTACCTTACTTTTCCTTTCCTTCCCTCGTTTTCCTATTTTTTACATTTCCTTTCCCTTCCTTTCCTTTCCTTACCTTTCCTTCCGTTTCCACTACCATATACCTGTTTTCGTTAATCTCAACTGCAGCCCCTACAGGCATCAACATAGCTTTTCACTGCAATTAAGGCATCTTTTTTTTAGTGGCAGCACGTTTTACCAAGTACTTGAATTATTAAGCTCCTTTGAATCGCTCCAACCCTCCGTAACTGTAAGTGATTTTTCGTTTAATTATTAATCAATAAATACTTTTGAATTTTCGTGAAAACTTGCTCTACAAACTTTTCGAAACATAACTGAACAAACGAACTTAATTTCTGCACAAGCGATTGTGTAAAAACTAAACTCAACAGAAAAGTTGAGAAGAAGAAAGAATTGGTCTTCAAAAACTAAAATAGAGAAAGAAAACAACGAAATACAAAAGCAAGTGAAGTAAACTTTGCACTTTAAAATAATAAGAAAGTTCACTTAACAATGCACTGAACTCTGCAATCCTACCAAAAACAAGTAAGGGAAGGTTAATATCGGGTGTAACTGAACATTACATACTCAGTTGAGAGCTATGGTGACAACATAAGGGAAAATAACCATGTAGGAAAATGAACCGAGAGAACCCTGTGGAACGTGTATCAAATGAAAGGCATTAAAGAGTATTTTATGAGGGAGTGGGCCATAGTTCTATAGGTGGACGCCATTTAGGGATATAGCCATAAAGGTGGATCAGGGTGACTCTAGAATTTGTTTGTAAGATATGGGTATCAAATGAAATGTGTTAATGAGTATTTTAAAAGGGCGTGGGCTTAGTTCTATAGATGGACGCCTTTTCCAGATATCGTCGTAAAGGTGGACCTGGGGTGACCCTAGAATTTGTTTGTACGATATGGGTATCAAATGAAAGGGATTAATGAGTATTTTAAAAGGGAGTGGGCCTTAGTTATATAGGTGGACGCCTTTTCGAGATAACGCCATAAAGGTGGACCAGGGGTGGCCCCAGAATTGGTTTGTACGATATGGGTATCAAATGAAAGGTGTTAATGAGTATTTTAAAAGGGCGTGGGCTTAGTTCTATAGGTGGACGCCTTTTCCAGATATCGTCATAAAGGTGGACCAGGGGTGACCCTAGAATTTGTTTGTACGATATGGGTATCAAATTAGAGGTATTAATGAGTGTTTTAAAAGGGAGTGGTGGAGTTGTAGAGGTGGTCACCTTTTCGAGATATCGCCATAAAGGTGGACCAGGGATGACTCTAAAATGCGTTTGTACAATATGGGTATCAAACGAAAGGTGTTAATGAGTATTTTAAAAGGGAGTGGTGGTAGTTGTATAGGTGGCCGCCTTTTCGAGATATCGCCATAAAGGTGGACCAGGGGTGCCTCTAGAATGCGTTTGTACGATATGGGTATCAACGAAAGGTGTTAATGAGTATTTTAAAAGGGAGTGGGCCTTAGTTCTATAGGTGGACGCCTTTTCGAGATATCGCCATAAAGGTGGACCAGGGGTGACTCTAGACTTTGTTTGTACGATATGGGTATCAAATGAAAGGTGTTAATGAGTATTTTAAAAGGGCGTGGGGCTTAGTTCTATAGGTGGACGCCTTTTCGAGATATCGCCATAAAGGTGGACCAGGGGTGACTATAGAATATGTTTGTACGATATGGGTATCAAATTAAAGGTATTAATGAGGGTTTTAAAAGGGAGTGGTGGTAGTTGTATATGTGAAGGTGTTTTCCAGATATCGACCAAAATGTGGACCAGGGTGACCCAGAACATCATCTGTCGGGTACCGCTAATTTATTTATATATGTAATACCACGAACAGTATTCCTGCCAAGATTCCAAGGGTTTTTTGATTTCGCCCTGCAGAACTTTTTCATTTTCTTTTCTACTTAATATGGTAGGTGTCACACCCATTTTACAAAGATTTTTTCTAAAGTTATATTTTGCGTCAATAAACCAATCCAATTACCATGTTTCATCCCTTTTTTCGTATTTGGTATAGAATTATGGCATTTTTTTTACATTTTTCGTAATTTTCGATATCGAAAAAGTGGGCGTGGTCATAGTCGTATTTCCGCCATTTTTTATACCAATACAAACTGAGTTCAGATAAGTACGCGAACTGAGTTTAGTAAAGATATATCGATTTTTGCTCAAGTTATCGTGTTAACGGCCGAGCGGAAGGACAGACGGTCGACTGTGTATAAAAACTGGGCGTGGCTTCAACCGATTTCGCCCTTTTTCACAGAAAACAGTTATCGTCCTAGATCTAAGCCTCTACCAAATTTCACAAGGATTGGTAAATTTTTGTTCGACTTATGGCATTAAAAGTATCCTAGACAAATTAAATGAAAAAGGGCGGAGCCACGCCCATTTTGAAATTTTCTTTTAGTTTTTGTATTTTGTTGCACCATATCATTACTGGAGTTGAATGTTGACATAATTTACTTATATGCTGTAAAGAGATTAAATTTTTTGTTAAAATTTGACTTAAAAAATTTTTTTTAAAGTGGGCGTGTTTCTCCGATTTTGCTATTTTTATTAAGCATACATATAGTAATCGGAGTAACGTTCCTGCCAAATTTCATCATGATATCTTCAACGACTGCCAAATTACAGCTTGCAAAAGTTTTAAATTACCTTCTTTTAAAAGTGGGCGGTGCCACGCCCATTGTCCAAAATTTTACTAATTTCCTATTCTGCGTCATAAGTTCAACTCACCTGCCAAGTTTCATCGCTTTATCCCTCTTTGGTAATGAATTATCGCACTTTTTCGGTTTTTCGAAATTTTCGATATCGAAAAAGTGGGCGTGGTTATAGTCCGATATCGTTCATTTTAAATAGCGATCTGAGATGAGTGCTCAGGAACATACATACCAAATTTCATCAAGATACCTGAAAATTTACTCAAGTTATCGTGTTAACGGACGGACGGACGGACATGGCTCAATCAAATTTTTTTTCGATCCTGATGATTTTGATATATGGAAGTCTATATCTATCTCGATTCCTTTATACCTGTACAACCAACCGTTATCCAATAAAAGTTAATATACTCTGTGAGCTCTGCTCAACTGAGTATAAAAATAAAACAAGGGATAACAACGTCGACCCTTTCCAATGTTTGGTATATATTGAGTATTGTTTTTCTGCGTTCAAGGTTTAACAAAAGTTCGGCTAGCGCAATAATAAAATGCAAAACCATTGAAGCATCATTTTTGATTATCCAGCAGGAATATTTACTTTGTCCATTAATCATACGCCGTGTAGATCCATCCATAATGCTTACGCCCGTTGCCGTCCGGTAAATAAGCACCTGTAATCTCTCTTTTGTTGGCATATTTTTTATTAATTCACTTATGTACATACCCGTGCATATATTTGTCAATATCTTTGCTATGGAAATTGCTCAATTTCATTATTTCCTTTATTTGCACTTTCATTGTCACATTGGTAATGAAAACGTAAGCGGAGATGGGTAAGATACAGCGAATGAAACGAGAAATTTCTGTAGATTCCATATCAAACATGCATCTGTGAGGGGATGTACATTCATATGTATACGGATGTGTGTACATATATATAATATGGATTTTTAAACTTGTAGCGCAATGCTTTAAATCTTTTTATGGAATTCAAGCCAGTTTTGTTTGGTGTATGTTGCATGCCACATACGGTTTTACGACTGGTAACAGGTTGCACCATTTCTAACCATTTAACGACAATGCAAAATAAATACCAAAAACAAATTACAATTAACCAAAAAAATAATTAAAATTAAAAAAATTGTATATGTAGATGAGTATGTATGTTTATCTTCACTGAAAAATTGCAAAAGCATTTTAATTACTAATCCAGCAGCAGCAGCAACGCAAGTTAGAGCCCCACACAGTGGGGTATATTGGTGAAACCTTTTTAATATGGCACATTTTTCAGTTTACACAACCACAGTGAGTGCCTTTACACTATTGCAAAGTATGAATGTTGTAGATTTCGAGTTCAATACTCAGCTCCTGAGAAGCTAACGGATGAAGAAGTGAAATTCATAGACATGTCCTAGTAACCATCGCCGTTTGTAAACTTTGTATTTTTTCTCTAATATCAATAACAAAAACAATTGTAAAATCCAATTTTGAGCATAGCGAGACATTGATAATAATATTAATATTATAGTGAACAGCGTAAGTACTGCCTATAAAAGCAATGCTATAAACCCAATGTTACTAAGCTCTTAGAGCGCGCCTATAATTATTCCATACAATTAGGATTAAAAAGCATATATAATTAGTATGTATCTAAATGCTGAATAAGAGAATAGCAACAAAAAGGCAACACTTGGAGACCAACTGCAAAGCGAGCAGCGTGGCATTCATATGGCCGAGTGGATTAAGGCATCTGCTGAATGTTGGATATTTCGAGCTCGCGAGAAGCTAGCTGATGAAGATGTGAAATTTAGAAACATGTCCTAGTAACCATCGCTGTTTGTAAATTTTGTAATTTCTCTCTAATAGCAATAACAAAACCACACCGCAATAAAGAAAATTTAGAGTCATTTTACTAAGTTATACTTAATCTGATAACGCTATTTTGAGAGAAGACGGAGAACCTCTGTCTATTCTACTTCTCCGTCTGTTGAAAAACTCTTTTGAACCAAACACTGCAGAGTAATGTTGAAGTTTGCTACATATAAATTCACTTTACCTTTAATGGATGTTTCTGTATGTGAAAGCTTACTATCCACCAAACGAATTCAAATTGGGTATGAGTTGAGATAGATAAAGAACAGCCCAAAAAAAATGTTCAAGTGTCAGCCACAACGGACATGAATTCAAAGCAGAAACCTGATAGCCTGGAAAACGAAGTCCAGTTCTGTAATACCCACTCACACTTACGAAAATAACATGGCAGTGGGTTATACAGTGGCCTGTCCAGTTTATCAGGAAATTGATATACTCAATCCGAATCTAGAGTCCATCCGGATTCGATTTTTCTCAATTTGTTGGCAGCATTTATATGTTTGCCTGAAAAATAATCTGGATTTGTCCCTATTTGAAATAAAAAAGTTTCGAAAGTCCGAGCCTTAAGCTTATGTTGAGAGGGCCTCAGCGTAGTAAAAAAATTTTTTAACACTTCCAAATATAGCAGAAATTAGCTTTCTTTGCAAATTGGTTAGCTGATATTCGACTTAGAAATTGATATTTGATTATTTTTAAATATTCTTTAGAGGATTTTTGATACTTTTTTCACTTTGTCTATTAGACTAAAAATTCTCCCATAAGCATCAGAAGCTTTGTGATCTAATTGGGCAATAATTGCTACGGTAGCAATAGTTGACATAAAAACGATTAATGCTAATGTTACCTAAACTATTATAACTTCCATAAAAAAACAACAAACAGTAGAAAACGAGTTATAAGTAGAAACTTGCAAAGTGCATTGATGGCCTGATGTGCTAAACGTCAAGCCTTCAATGTGTGGATCGTTGATGATAATCCGTCATGGGTTTTGAAATAATCGGCTATACGGTCAATGAAACTATGGTTTTTTCTGATTTACTCCTTTTCTATGTATAATAATTTAATATAATATAACTTGTAAAATATACATTTTACAAAAATAATAAACTTGGTCTTGAAGACAACAAATTAATATAATAATTATTATAACTTCCATAACCAGTCAACATTACTATTTTTACCGAACCTTTGTAATATCAATAAAATTGTTACCTTAATTCCGTATCAATCGCCCCTATGACTAGAATTAACGAAGCCAAAACTGACGTATCGTGTTATCGATTTGTTATAGAACTGTTAACAGTTAGTTATCGACGGGATATTGACGTGTTATCCATTTTTTATCGCTGTCTTATGGACATGGTATACACGAGTTATTAATTTGTTGTTGAAGTGTTACAAAATTTTATATCGATAGCAAAGGATATCGATGAAATACATACTTAATTGGCGCTTAACCGTTTAAACGGTTATGGCCGTCCAACAAGGCGCGCCAGTCGCTTCTTTTCTCTGCCAACCGGCGCGAATTGGTCAGACCAAGGGAGCTTAAATCGTTTTCCACCTGGTCCTTCCAACGAAGTGGCGGCCGCCCTCTACCTCTGCTTCCATAGGCGGGTTCCGATAGAAGCACTTTCTTGGGCGGAGCGTCATCTTCTATTCGCATAACATGGCCTATCCAGCACAGCAGCTGCCTTTTAATTCGCTGGACTATGTTCATGTCTGCGTGGAGCTCGTACAGCTCATCGTCAAATCTTCTCGGTACTCGCCATCGCGAATGCATAGAGGTCCAAAAATTTTTCGAAGAACTTTTCTCTCGATTATTCCCACAGCCGCTTCATCTGATGTTGTCATGGTCTATGCTTCTGCCCATATAGCAGGACGGGTACGATAAGTGACTTGTAGAGATTGATTTTCGTTTGCCGAGAGAGAACTTTACTTTTTAATTGCCTACCTATTCCAAAGTAGCATTTATTGGCAAGAGTGATTCTTCGCTGCATTTCAGAGCTGATGTTGTGCTAGTGTTGATGCTGGTTCCCAAATATACGAAGTCTTTTACTATTTCAAAAGTATGGCTGCCAACAGTGGCGTGGTTGCCAAGCTGCATATGCGCTGACTCTTTGCTCAATGACTTTTGTTATGGAATGTTATCTATTTATGTAATATCGGCATGTTATCGGTATCATGTAGGCGCTGCTTTTTCAATGCTAGCTAAAGTTGACTAGTAAAATTGTATGTAAAAGTTAAACGGAGCTCAACTTCAACTGCAGCTTGAACTCACAACCGGATCCAGGCAATGAAATGGCAAAGCTTAAACAACAGTCGCACAGAAAAAGTCCAAAGGTATGCTATGATATGTAAGGCTATGTAATGTTGCACTCTACTGTTTTATGTTGAGTTATTTTATGGCATTCTATTCGATGTTGGATTTTACAATTCATAGCATAACATGTTGTCTGCATTTCTGTTAGGCTTTGCTATGTTTTCTTATGTTAGGTTATGTTATGCTTTGTAGGGTTGTTGTTTGTTGTGCTATGTTGTGTTATGTTATGCAATGCAATATTATGTTATCCTATGTTATGTTATGTTTTGTTATTTTATATTATTTTGTATTATTTTCTGTCATATTGTTTTATGTTATTTTATGTTATGTTGTGGGGTTTTTATAGTCACTTTAATTTAGGTTTTGTTATGGTGTGAGGTGCTGCTTAAAATAACCTAGCACATCATAACATAACTCATGTATTATTTACACGCTCTTATCCAATTAATTTTTGTCAAAATACATAATTTTAAGATCTTAGATAACCTCTATTTTTATTTCCAAAAAAAATCAACACATTATTCCAAAAACAGTTTTGTTATAGCGATCCCTACAATTTTTAGAAATACCAACAATACACCATGGCTCAACTATATGGTTAGCTCATCCCATCAGCTGATTTTATTTTTTTCATTTCACTGCAGTGGGGATTGTCAAAAGGAGATGGCAAACTCAAATGAAAAAACACATTGACAACATTTTATTATAAGACACAAAAACTGCTTAGTTTTATGTTTTCATTCCATTCCATTCGCCTAACACCAACAGGTAGATTTTGACAATCTGAACAAATGTATGTTGTTGCTGTAGAGATGAGCCAACCATATAGTTGAACCATGCAATACGCAACGAAAAATAGACATATACCGAATATTCAAAACAAAAGCAATTTTTCAAAATATTGTTCATATTCCGTCAGATTTTTTTGTGGTTTTTGTTTCCGGATTTGCTTTGTTGCGACTATTTATGGTCGTAATTTGGTCATGCCTGGATTATGATTGTTCGATATTTAGTCATATCCGAATTATGTATTTTGGCGTTGTGTTAGTAGGGTATAATAACACAGTTTTCTGGAAAATTCTTACATGGGGAACTATGTTATAAAAAATATTGTAACGAATTTAGTGCAATTCCGCTTATTTGCAATCTTTACTAACGTTCGAATCACTAAACTGTTGAATAAATAACTCCACTATTCAATAATACAAAATGGCCTTTATTAAAATACTTCACAATAACACTTATACTTCGCAACTGATAGTTTGCTTAAATCAAACTGATTCTCGTTCCTCAACTGTTGCCGCCTTTTGTACTGTTCGGTTTCCTCGTTCTATTTCTAGAATTTACTAGTTAGTTATCAGCTATAAAATTACCAACTATAACTACGTTTATAGCTTCTCAAATGCGCGTGTATATGTGAGTGATACTTGCACATTTATAGCTTCTCATATGCGCGTGCATATGTGAGTGATACTTGCACAAATGAGGATGTCAGATATATGCATGTGGTTGTGCGTTGCTTTTCGCTGCTTGTATGGACATAATGATTAATTTGGTTATGTGCATACAAGTCACTGCTCAGTATCGGCTTAGAGATGATAGTATTCCTTAGTGTTGCTAATATTCGTCACAATATGTTAAATAAGTCTACAAAACTCATGACTGAATCAAAAATTTTTGTAATTATATTCATCTTCAAAACAAGCAGAAATATACTAAGCATCTTTCTACCGTCCGCATAGTTGATTGCACAAATAATTTTTGTCAAACAATCCTATAGTGCATCTAAGATAAATAACAATAACAAACAGCGCATTCGTTGCAATAGAAAAACAAACGGAAAAAAATAAAAAAGTGCAAGTTTAAAAATTTTCACGGTCATAAAAAGCAGCTGCTGTTAGACAACTTTTAACTTTTGTGCAGACTTTTTTCACTCCACCTTCAATGTTTGTCTATGTATGCAATCACACACACACACACCACTTACGAATAATCACAACACTTCTGTCAACTGCCAATTGTATTGACTTTCCAAACAACAAACTACTAAACTAAATACCAACATACATACATACAAACAAATGGAACAACTAAATTATAGTACAAACTTGGTAGAAGTACAGAAAGACTAAAAAATAATTCAAATAACTAAATAAAAAAGTAAAAAAAAACTTAAAAATTTAAATAATAGTAAAAAAAACATTTGGGAAAATCGCGACAGCTAACTGACGGCAGCACTTAGTTGATGAACATCAAAGACGATAATTTAATTGGAGTGAAAGTTTTTCTAGTTCACTTTCGTGACGAAATAATGAACGAGAGCTAAAGTTAAAGTGGTAGGTACCATTCACAGTTTTAAAGCAGCAGTCGGACGAAGAGTTGTGTATAAATATAAAGAAAAAACTTAATGAAGGCGAGACAAGCTGAAATCTGTAAAAGTGTATCACTAAATTATCGTTAAAATAAGCGCTGAAAACTAAAAACAGATATAATTTTGAAGAGGGGTATACTTTCCTTCGCGACCCCGACAACACAGGAATATGTTCGCTCTATCCAACCTATAAGCCGATTGGCATTGAACTGAGCCTTGCTCAATTCCCCAAATCCCACCATCGCTTATATAAGAAAATCACTTATTTTAAAGTAAATATAGGATTCAATATCTGGCCTTAAGTACTTATTTTTCCTCTTCACGGCAGGTTAATCTCTTAAAAGATGAGACACATTTAAAGAAACCCTTATCTTAGAGAATACCATTGTTAGACGAAATCGTTTGGCGGCGAGTCGTTCGTCTGAGCTTTCGTTCGCAATACAGAATGGAGCCCTTATTTTTATCATTCTGATAACAACCGAAAGAAACTCTATATTTCCTTCTGTTTTTCTTTAACACTATTAAGTCAAGCCAATCAGGTCGGAAGTTATTTAGTTGTGTCTTCTAAACGAACAACGAACTGAAAATGACTGCAGACCTCTAAAGTATATTAGAAATAGTCATAGAGATTCGCAAGATCGATGCAAAGATATATCAAATTTGAAAATTGGGCAGAAATATATGCTTCCAATTTAGGCCGGTTGGTTACAATTTTTTTTCGTATAGAGACCAGTTCAGTCTATTGAGTACTACTTTGATGGTCTTCTGTAATTCAACAAAACAGCTCCTTTCCTTTCTAATAAATCAGACAAATTCTGGTTCCATCATACACACCTGCACCTACTCAACCGCAACGTCGAATGCCAAAGTCACTTCTGCAACTCAAGAACCTGAACTTAATAGAGACACCAGGTTCTAAATTTAAGAAAACTAAGAAATTTACAGCTACGTCCTATTCACAATCGGAGTTGTGGTGACTGGAGGAAGGAGAAAATTAAAGAAAAATAACAGTAAAGAGAAAAATGATGCAGCAGAAAAAATAATAAAAATACAAATAGCGATTATGATATTATAGAAGGTAATGATAACAATGGATGTAGTGATGATGAAGATGGACAAGTTAACTAAGTTAAGTGTATTTACGGATAGTTAGTTTTCAGTTAGTTTTCAGTTCAAAGGTTTTATGCTATGGTTATGGTATCGGCAAGGTAAAGGTTAAATTTCAATTATGGTTACAGTTGAGGTTGCGGTTGTGTTGAGAATACCGTTAGAATCTAGCTTATACGTATAGTTGTAGTTAGGATGGGGGTTAATATTACGATAACAGCAACGGCTTTGGCATCGATTAAAGTGGTGGTTAGGCTTATGAGGTTCGGTTATGGTTTTGGTAAAGGTCATTTTTACAGCGACAGCTACGGTCCCTGTTATAAACACGTTAACTGTTATGGTTATGGTTACGACGCAATTATGTTTTCAGTTAAAATTTAATGTAAATTTCAGTTATGGTAATAGTTGAGTTTATGGTTGTAGTTATGGTTACCTTTAAAATTGAGCAAACGAGTACGGTTGTAGCTATGTTTAAGGTTAATACTACGATTGCAGTTACGGTTACGGTATGAATTGAAGTTAGGGTTACGATTATGTTTACGGCTATGTTACGGCTACGATTACAGTTAGCGCTATGGTTGCGGTGACGATTACTGCTAAAGTCAAAGATGCCGGTGACATTCACGATGGTTTCCGTTATACACCTTTTTCAGTTTTAGCACAGAAAGTTACACTTGAAGTTCGGAATATTATAATTGAAGTTCAAATAAAAATTCTGAACTACAATCAGAGAACGTGTAACTATAGAGAACTGTCAACAGAACGAATAGTGGGAAGCAGTAAACCATCAAATCGCGGGTAGGTTGTTCATCATTGGGGGAAATGTGGCATGAATTCGCCAATTCCAACACAAGAAAAATTTTATTTTGATATAATAACCACAACTATTTTTAACGTTTTCAATAACTTTTTTGTGAAATTTTAACCAAAACAACGCTGTTTTTGCACATCCTCAAGTAGGTAATGTGGTGAATTACCTACCGCTAGTTTGACAATTTCTATTGCTGTCCGTCGTTGGCGATTCTCTATAGCTTATGTCGCTGACTACAATTGTAATTTTCTAAATTTCAATTAAAGTTTCTGAACTTCAATTGCCACTTTCTGAACTAGAACTGAAAACGGTGTGGTGATAAAACATACAACAACACACGCCCAAGTTCCGAAATACGTTAAGTACATAAGTTGTGACACGCTCCGGTTTTCTGAAAATAAAATGTCAATAGCTTATTCATCGTAGCTAGGTTATAGACAGTATTTCACTATTTGCCAAGATTACGAAATTATTTTATAACATAATATGGGTTTTCCGTTCTTTTCTTTTTGGTACCAACCAAATCCTGGCAAAAATATGAACACGTTTAAATCTGGGTGAAGTCTTTATTGACCAGTTCAACCTAACCTTATTTGTAAAAAATTGCATGCAAATATTAACATTGAATATCGAAACGCAAAAGTTGCATTACTGTAATTCAAAAGGTGTCAAAATTAAGTTGCCACCTTATAGCCAAACTAAAATTGTTGAGCTTTATTAATTACTTTACAACTTTTTGCACCACCCTTCATGAAAATTAAGTACCCAATATTTAAAATGAAGTATTTACTTGTTGATTAACCACTTCAGAGAAAACAAAAGTTTGAGTAAAAAGCCTGTTTGGAACCACTGCCCATAATTCAGTCACTTTCCACCACCAACTAGCGACGCCTGCACTTAACTACAGTGCATTAGTGCATTTATCTTATTTAATTACTATTCATGCTAAACTTTTGTGCAAAACTTTTTTTGAGAAGTTTTGGCGAGTGCTTTTACGTGCCATTTATATCACAACTTTTATGCTCATGATATACTTATGTATACTTATCCATATACATACGTGCATATAAATGCATTCAAATAATTTAAGTTATATAATCATTAGTCGCTTAGTTAACTTTTATACTGAGCTCAGACCCCAATTAGTTTGTTAGGAAAACTAATTGTCTTAAAAATTTAAGAACAATTAAATATAAACGTAAATCCTGCATTTCTGTAGTTTGAAAATTACTAGCGCCCAAAAGTATGCTGTGTTTACATAGTCAATTTCTTCCCTCTTACTTCTTTACTCATGCAAAAGATTTTTTTTTAGAAAATTGTAGGCAGTTAAGGGCCCATTACTGATACTTAGCATAGACTCGACTTGACTTGAGAACTGTCACTTACAGTTCTGTTAAATGAACATTGCATGTTACGGATTACTCAAAACTTATGGTGTTTTCTTTCTACACGAAAATGTCGCCTTCACGCCAACCCTTCAAAAGTTGTGTTCTGTTGTAAAATCAGCTTAGCTCAATAGAGGGCATCATTATCTTTTCTTAACAACCTACCCCTAAAAATGGCCAAAAATGCAACATTACTTGCCCTCGCTGCCATGACGGTGCAGAAAACAGCCCGTCAATTAGCTGATGAATCACACGAAAGTGAAGCGAATGCTAAATATGTACGTATGTGTCACATCATGCCTCACTCAAAAGCAATTTGCGATCACAGCTGACAGCGAACAATCACACGAACTGCATTTTTTGTAAAAATGGTTACAATTTTTGTTCTTTTCAAGTCATGCAGGGTGGAACTGAACATTTTAGGTGGCTACAATTTCACAGGGCGAAGTGAGAAACTTAAAATGTTTGGCCCTGAAAGTGGCGACATTTTCGTGTAGAAAGAAATCACCATTAGCAACACTTAACTTGACTTAGAAGTCTGTTGAATTTGCTTTTCTACGTAAGTTCTAAGTGACGTTTACATTTTGATATGCCATTTGTTTGTTTCCATTTCATTTTGTCATACAAATTGACTTTATTGATTATGATGCAGATTGTATGCGCTAAGTGGAGTATAATAGTGGCTAAGTTGCCAAGTTTACGCAAAGTCAAGTCAAGTCTATGCTAAGTATCAGTAATGAGCCCTTTAAAGTATTGTCATTATCTGACTTAGATATTTTCTATTAACACTTCTTAAAAGAGTTTTTCTAGCCTCTGAAGTCCTTTGCACTTATTGCCTAAATGTATGCAGCGGTTTATTATTGTAGGTATTATTAGCAGCAATATGTATCTTAAACTCTATGAAATGAATTTTGGGTGAAAATATTATAGCGAAATTGGCCTATACATCCTCCTTTGTTTGTTGCGGGACTGAAATGAAAAATCTTGTATCCTGTTATCTTGTAATAGCCTTTACCCCGTCCCCGTGAAGAAAACGAAACTTCGTGAAAAAAGAGAAAATTTTGTGACTAAAAACTGTAAATTGCTTTAGCTTCTCTCTATGTATGTGCGCTATTTGCAAAATATTCATATTCAAGGTTGAGTTCTATTAATTTAAAAGAAGTGCTCTCAGTGGGGAACGAAAATCCAGAAATATTCCCGAAATAGTTACAGTATTATGCCAAACAAAAACTATCTTGACTTGTTCATGATACAATTAGAAAATATTCCTGAAAAAATCTCCAAACCTTCTCAAAATGATAATAAAAGCAATACCGAAATTTCCCGTACACAGTAAAAAACGAGCTGCAGATAGTTGCGAAATAGTCCCGCAACAGTATCGAAAGGGTACAGAAACATCAAGATGTAAATTTGGAAACAACACAAATGTTTTTGAATTAGTGCGCTAATGATCCTTAAAAGAACTCCGAAATCATCCCTCAATCAACCGGAAAATCTTCTAAAAAGTCATCCCGAAGTTATCTTGAAATAGCTCCGAAAAAAACCTTAAAACATTATACAACTGGCCACCAAACTATTCCTACAATCTATCTCAAAGTAGTCCGCACCTGTTAAGAAAAGAGTGAAGAAATTATACCCGACACAATCACGAAACGATCTCGAAATTGAATGGAACGATTCTGAGACAGCACAAAAACGATCCAAATACAAAATCAAGCTGTGCCGTCAACGTTTCCAAAATGATATCGAAATGATCGCGAAAATAATCGCAATATTATCCCGCTGTAGCTCTGAAATGATTTAAAAACCCATACCGAAATAATCAGAAGTCCATACGAGTCTACACCGAAGACTTCAAGATGAACTCAAACGTGGAACTAAAATCTACACGGACTCTTCAAGCAGAAGTCCTCGCGATTTGGCAGGCCTGCAAATGACTTGAGCGCAGCAACATAACTGATAGGAACTCCGATAGCTAGGCTGCAATATGAGGACTAGCCGTGCCGCACACTAGTTACAAGTTAGTAGCTGCATGCAAGCAACTTTAAGCTATGTTAGAAGGCATCGATATCAATTATCTGGTTTCATATGATAGGAGCTACCAAACGAAATTAGTTGGCTGTTGAGCTGCTACGTAGGGGCCGCAGCAGGAAAAAATTAAGGAATAACCAGCGTCAAAGGGTTTATAGCCTTTAGTGAAGCTACAGGTTGTACAATATTAAGAGCCACATAGCCTGAATACAACGATAAAAATACAAGCAGCCTTCTGGCTGGATCTAGAGTCGACACCTATAAACTTTTAGTGTTCTTCCGAGATCATTGGGTATAGGCATTCATGTGGAAAAGATTGACATAAAAAACTAGAGAATAACTGGAATTTTCATAGCAATATAATGACTAAAAAAAATAACTCTTGGGGTGCATTCTATTATAACTAAATAAATCTAGATATGCATTGTAATGGCAAAATTTTCCAACGATTTGAAGTATTTTGCTCAAGTAGTAGTCATTGTCAGTATTAAGGCGATGCCCGTTGTCGCATACGCTGCATGTTAGAATACCACTACACAGTTTACATACCGTCTCCTTGATAAAGAAAGGGCATAACTCACTATTTTCCAAATATATTTGTAATATATCTATCATTTGACAATCAAACGCAGCATTACTCTATAAACCACCCTTCTAAGTGTTTAGGGAGCATTATCGATGATGATGGCGGATGTGATCCTGCACTTTCGAAAATTAGAGCTGTTAAGGTACTAGCCGTGGTGTGATGGTAGCGTGCTCCGCCTACCACACCGAAGATCCCGGGTTCACGCTCTGGGAAAAGCAACATCAAAATTTAGAAAAAGTTCTTTCAATTAGAAGAAAATTTGTCTAAGCGGGGTCGCCCCTTTTCTACCATGAAAACCTTCCAGTGAAAACTCATCTGCTTTGCAGATGCCGTTCTGAGTCGGCATAAAACAAGTAGGTCCCGTCCCGCCCACTTGTAGGTAAAATGAAAAAAGGACCACGACGCAAATTGGAAGAGAAGTTCGGCCTAAAATCTCTTCGGAGGTTATCGTGCCTTACATTTATTTATTTGTGAGGTACTAGCCGGACTATTTAGGCTAAGGCACAATACAGGTTTCGGACAAAATTTTACTATGGATTCCGGTTTGAAAGGAGATAGGTTTTGATTTTGGAGTCATTTGTAGGGGCAGTTTACATTTTAATTTTGATTGGTTTATGAGATCCGTCTTTGGTCCCGGTCAGGCTTTAGATTATGGTATATGTTCACCTTTCGATTCTTTTTTTGATCTGATATCTTCGTCGGTGTTGATTTGGCTTTGGTCCCGGCTTCATTTCTAGCTTCGCATCCGTTTTCGGTTATGGTCCGGGTTCGGTATTGTATCCGTTCCGATTTCGGTCCGGATCCAGTCCATGATTAAGTTCCGGAGTTTCAAATCCATTTTCAACTCCGTGTTCAGTAAATTATTATGGATGTGAAGCCATATAACAAACTCAGAAAATAACTGTTATTTATAATAGACTCCAAAAATGAATTATTTTCCGAACGATATAAAAAATCAATCAATAACAGTCATTATCTGAGCGAAATAAAAAATTTTAAAAAATCTATTAATATCTTTAGAACAAAATTAAAAACTAAAACATAATTGTTTAAAAAATTTTGTTTAAAAAAATAACGGTTATTATTTATATACACAGCAAGAACGAAAGCAACAAAGTAAAGGCACAAACAAAAAAGTTCAACGAAAAAAGAGTCAAAATGTGCGAGTTCAAACGGTTAAATGGCTAATTAACCCACGATTAAAAGTGTGCGCGCCTATGTGAGTTGGCTCCAAAATTTCCCGGAAAGCAGAAGATGGGGAAGCATATCAGCAGCTTTGTGTGTGCTGCAAATGAAATTCAAAATTGAAAACAATAGGCTGCAAGAAAAGTGAACCAACTAAAAAAACTCATGAAAATAGCAAAAAAAATACTTGCAACAATAACAACCAATTGTGCTACCATTGTTAAACGTCAACTTTCAGTTAAATTGATTACAGCCGGGTCGAAAAACAGCAACAGCAACAACAAAAGCGGCGTTAATAAAAATGCGAAAAACGAAATGCTGCTGTTGGCGGCATTGTAACAAAACACCGACGTTGTGGCAATCAAATACTTGAAACTGCACTTCTTTTTTTGCTCTATAGTGAGTATATAGGTATATATGGGGTATTCCATCCCATTTCGACCAATTTTGAACCCGACCCCTTTAGAATTGGCTGAAAATTTTTCTTCTTTTTCTAGCTTACGAAAGACGTTTTTCAGAATTTTTCCAAATTTTTTCATCAAACTCAAAAAAAGTTATGAATTTAAAAAAAAACACCGTTTTTGTTTCCAAAATGTTATAACTTTATCAAAAATTGACCGTTTGGGATCTTTTTTTTTAAATTTGTTTTCAAATGTACTTTTCGGAAAAAATACAAAAAAATTTTTAAAGTTTTTTTTTGTAATTTTTCAGTTTTTGGAGATTTTTCGAATTTCGCCATTTTTTTTTCTCAAAAAACTTCAATCAATTCTGCAATCATCCCCACTAATCCCGGATTGGGCCGATTTTTTTTTGTTTTATTTAATGAAAAAAAACTTTAAAAATTGTTTGTATTTTTTCCGAAAAGCACATTTAAAAACAAATTTAGATCCCAAACGGACAATTTTTGAAAAGGTATAGCATTTGAAAAAAACCCGTTTTTTTTTAAATTCATAACTTATTTTGAGTGGACACCGTTTTTGTTTTCAAAAATGCTATAACTTTTTCAAAATTGACGTTTGGGATCTAATTGTTTTTAAATGTACTTTTCGGAAAAAATACAAACAATTTTTAAAGTCAATTAAATATCGGCCCACTCCGGGATTAGTGGGGATGATTGCAGATATTTGATTGAAGTTTTTTATGAGATGGCGAAATTCGAAAAATCTCGAAAAACTGAAAAATTTCACTTTAAAAATTTTTTTATTTTTCCGAAAGCACATTTAAAACAAATTTAAAAAAAAAGATACCAAACGGTAAATTTTTGAAAAAAGTTATAGCATTTTGAAAACAAAAACGGTGTTTTTTTAAAAATTCATAACTTTTTTTGAGTTGGATGAAAAAATTTGAAAAAATTCTGAAAAACGTCTTTCGTAAGCTAGAAAAAGAAGAAAAACTTTCAGCCAATTCTAAAGGGGTCGGTTTCAAAATTGGTCGAAATGGGATGGAATACCCCATATGTAGCCAAATATACATACATACTGTTGTTGCAACAATGTAATCGCGCAACTCATTGTTTTGTAATGGCGCCCAAGTGGCATTGTAACAACGCATCACTTGTGGCTGCATACTTAGCTCTTATACACGTATGTACTTACACTCATACTCACACACATCAGTACTTACAAAAATGTTAGACAAAGAAATTTGTATGTCTGTAAATTTGCCATGTAAATCTGTAAATGTGTGTGTGTATGTATGTATGGCCAATGAACCTTGGCATGACTTTATAGTGGTAATACAATACGCGCTAACTTGCACTTTCCAACATGGCAGCAAATAAGAAACAAAAACAACAAGCAACAACAATTACAAAATACTGCTAGTTATTTTTGAATGAATGAATGCTCCTCATTGTCGTAAATGTGTAAGT
>JARSSU010048239.1:0-36963 GCA_029619165.1 Eurosta solidaginis | reverse complement strand
CGACCGCAGTGACAAGTCTTAGAACGTCAAGGCCTATCTGTCCGGTCAGGCGATGCAAATCTAGAAATCATCAACATCTACATCCCTCCTGTCACCTGTTGCCCCAGTGGATACCGCCCTAATATCGAGGCCTTACCCACTGGCAACAATCGCATTATCTTAGGCGATTCAATGCCCATCACGACCTATGGCATTCAAACTTGCGGGCGGACAGTAGGGGTGAGATGTTGGCGGATCAAATAGACGAAACGACGTTCTGCACTATAAACGGAGACGCCCCCACACGTATGGTAGGAAGCTGTCATAGCTCGCCAGATATCTCAATCGTGAGCGCAGAACTCGTAAATTGCGTCAACTGGCAGCCGATGGTAACATTGGCATCCGACCACCTGCCCATACTTATTTCGTTCGAGCGTACCGCCGACTTCATCGTCACCGAAAAACGCACTTTAATAAACTTCAAAAAAGGAAAGTGGGAAGAATATAAATCTGCAACAGACAGCAGCTTTGCTGCCCTCCCTATCCCGACTGATGCCCGCCAAGGGGAGCGTGCCTTCCGTAAGGTCATTGAATCCGCCTCGGCACATTTCATTCCCGCCGGGAGAATTCCCGAAATCCGGTCCCACTTCCCGGCGGAGGCCGCGAGCTTAGCGAGGGAACGCGACCTTATAAGACAGCTTGATCCAGGCGACCCCCAAATAAGGGATATAAACCAACGCATCAGATTGCTTGTGGACGAACACAAGCGGGCGAAATGGGAAAGAGCACCTAAGAGGTTGTAACCTCTCTACCGGTGTAGGTAAACTTTGGTCCACCGTAAAGTCCCTATCGAATCCGACTAAGCACAAAGACAAAGTTTCCATCGCCTTTGGCGATAAGGTGCTGTCGGATGCGAAAAAATGCGCGAGCGCTTTCTGCCGACAATATATAATGCATCCTACGGTCGACAAAGATAGACGGAGAGCCAATAGACACGCACATAAACACAAAACTCAGCGCGTCACCAATTACCATCACCGCTAGAGAGGTTGAGGACGCCATTGGTCGCGCTAAACCATCCAAAGCAGTGGGCCCAGACGGCATAGCCATGCCGATGCTTAAAAACCTAGGGAAAGAGGGTTTCAAATATTTAGCGCATGTCTTCAACCTGTCTCTTTCCACCTTTGTCATACCCGAGAAATGGAAAATGGCCAAGGTGGTCCCGCTACTAAAGCCTGGGAAACCAGCTAACGTAGGTGAGTCATATCGTCCGATATCTCTCCTTTCGCCAGTGGCAAAGACGCTTGAAGCCCATTTTGCTCCCTTATTTCCAAGCACATTTGCAGCTAGCCCCTCATCAGCATGGCTTCAGAAAACTCCATAGCACTACCCCCGCGCTAAATGTCATTAGCACCCAGATAAATTGCGGTTTGAATCAATATCCCCACCATAGAACAGTACTCGTAGCGTTAGACCTATCAAAAGCTTTTGATACGGTCAACCATGGCTCGTTACTGCAAGACCTGGAAGGGTCTACCCTTCCCCATGTCTTAAAAGGTGGACCGCAAATTATCTGGGTGGTCGGCAGGCATCGGTGCAATTCAGAAACGAAACATTAAAAACAAAGGAGAATTAAACAAGGGGTGCCACAGGGTGGTGTCCTATCCCCGCTTTTGTTTAATTTCTACATATCTAAGCTACCTTCACCAGCGGAAGGAGTCACAATCGTTTCCTACGCCGATGACTGCACAATAATGGCCACAGGCCCAGACCCAAGATCGATGAGCTATGCAATAAAATAAACGGCTATCTCCCTGATCTCTCCAGTTTTTTCGCCTCGCGAAACCTGGCATTGTCACCGACTAAATCTTCCGCGACCTTATTTACAACATGGACGCCCCAAATGTCGACCATATTGAACATTAGCCAGCCGATTACGTGCTACGCGTCACCCATATGGTCGCCAAGCCTAAAAACCACCCACTGGAAGAAACTACAGGCCTGCCAAAATACTGCTCTCAGAATCGCCACGGGCTGTCTTCTTATGTCCCCAGAACACCATCTGCATAATGAGGCGAGAATACTCCCCATCAGGGAGAGAAATGAGATGCTGACCAAACAGTTTCTGTTGAATACCCAGAAACCTGGGCATCCCAACAGACATCTGATTGACGAACCAGCACCGCCTAGGGGCCTAAGGAGTCATCTCCGTAAGCATTTTGAGGAAATACGGCACCTGAGAACCCAGCCGTATGAAGCGGAAAAACACAAGCAGGTCCTTGGTGAACTCCATAGACAGGCGTCGGACCTTTATGTCGAGAATTTCCCGGTGAATCCAGTACTTGAAGAAAAATATCCAGAACTCGCAGAAGAGGAACGCATACTCCCCAGGGAAACGCGTGTCACTCTTGCTCAACTTCGTTCTGGATACTGTAACAGGTTAAACTCTTACCTATCCAGAATCAACCCCGACATACAAAATGTATGCCCTGCTTGCAATGTGTCCCCACATGACACCAACCATCTCTTTAATTGTAATGTGGAACCAACGCCTCTAACACCCATTTCCTTATGGTCCACCCCTGTTGAAACGGCAAGTTTCCTTGGACTCCCGTTAGAGGATATTGATGACAATTTGTGATCGGTCGCGGCTATTAGGTGGGGCGAGCATTGCTACAACAACAACAACAACAACATGGTAAGTACTCCAGTGGACCACATGATCCAACGATCTTTGCAGGGATATGCCTCTAGTGTTCAACGGTAGCAAATTACCACGGTGAGATATCTGTGAGAAATTGCAATTATTCATTTCATATTTGGCAAAAATATGTATTTAAATATATTTTGCTAGAATTTGCCACGGTGTCTTGATATTGCATTTCAATTTTATTAGCGAGTGTGAAATTAAGAAAATTAAGTCGAATCATGTGTAAGATTTTTTTACGAAGATTTTTAACTTTAATGTTCTCCTTTAAAGCTTTAATAGAATACGAGTAAATAGAGTACTATTTCGTCTAACTACCCCAACCCTAAATGGCAACCCTACTCATAAATGTCCCTATTGTAGTGCGGAGTGAGATACCTTTCGTTTGATACCCATATCGGCATATCGCATGCAATTTTTTTAATTTCGAATAGGTGCAACCCTAAATGGCAACCCTACTCAAAAATGTCCCTATGTAATCCGGAGTGAAATGCCTTTTGTTTGATACCCATATGGGCATACCTCATGCAATTTTTTTTAATTTCGAATACGTGGCAACCCTACTCAAAAATGTCCCTATTGTAATGCGGAGTGAAATACCTTTCGTTTGATACCCATATCGGCATATCTCATACGTTTTTTTTTAATTTGGAATAGGTGGCAACCCTAAATGACAACCCTACTCAAAAATGTCCCTATTGTAATGCGGTGTGAAATACCTTTCGTTTTATACCCATATCGGCATATCTCATACGTTTTTTTTTAATTTGGAATAGGTGGCAACCCTAAATGGCAACCCTACTCAAAAATTTCCCTATTGTAATACGGTGTGAAATACCATTCGTTTGATACCCATAAGGCATATCTCATGCAATTTTTTAATTTCGAATAGGTGGAAACCCTACTCAAAAATTTCCCTATTGTAATGCGGTGTGAAATACGTTTCGTTTGATACCCATAATGCATATCTCATGCAATTCTTTTTAATTTTGAATAGGTGGCAACCCTACTCAAAAATGTCCCTATTGTAATGCGGAGTGAAGTACCTTACGTTTGATACCCATATCGGCATATCTCATATGTTTTTTTTAATTTGGAATAGGTGGCAACCCTACTCAAAAATGTCCCTATTGAAATGCGGAGTGAAATACCATTCGTTTGATACCCATATCGGCATATCTCATGCAATTTTTTTTAATTTCGAATAGGTGGCAACCCGTACTTAAAAATGTCCCTGTTGTAATGCGGAGTAAAATTCCTTTCGTTTGATACCCATACCGACATAAGCCATGCAATTTTATTTTAATTTCGAATAGGTGGCAACCCTACTCAAAAAATTCACTATTGTAATGCGGAGTGAAATACCTTTCGTTTGATACCCATATCGGCATATCTCATGCAATTTTTTTTTATTTCGAATAGGTGGCAACCTTAAATGGCAACCCTACTCGAAAATGTCCCTATTGTAATGCGGAGTGAAATACCTTTCGTTTGACACACATATCGGCATATATCATGCAATTTTTTTTAATTTCGAATAGGTGGCAACCTTGTGAAACATTCTGAGTGGCAACACCTAGGTAGAAAGTCTTAGAAGGTGATACATTATCTCTGTGCCAAATTTCATTTAAATCGGTTGAGCCGTTCCCGGGATCGTTCGGCTATAGAAACACACAAATATACAAGAATTGCTCATTTAAAGTTATAAGATAAAAAATTATATAACACCATTTCTAGATGTATTTTAGAAGGGCTCATTTGGATTCCGTATTAGTAAATTCGATTTCAGAAAACTTCATTTGTATTCCGGGCATTCAATTTTTGACTAGGGCGTAGTTCGCAGCTGTTCAGTCTACTTTGTACAGCTATAACTTTAAATATTTCTTGTACGATCATAAACACAAACAGTTCAAACAAACAGGTGACCAGTTATGTAATTGATTTCCCGTGCAGTGAAAGTTCTAAAGATGTATCACACGAGAAGGGGCAGTAAATTTATTGGAACTTCTGATATTTCCTGGACTTATGGAAAGTAAAGCAACTGCGTTGTTTGATTTACAGAGGAGCAGAAGCTTACAGTAAATTGTTGGCTTGATAGAAAACCCTTGAAATTTCTCTGAGCCAAATAATTGTATTAGATTTGCTCACATCAATGAAGACATAAATGCAAATGTGTGTCACTATGTACCAAGTTGGTACATGGTGCGGTCCATGATTATATAAATTTGCATGAGTATGTTTTATGCCGACTTCGAACTAAGAAGCTTTTCAAGGCAGAAATACTCGGACAACTTTTTTCTAATTGATAAAACTTGTTTCTAAATTTTCGATGTTACCGAGTCCGGGCATTGAACCCAGGATCTTCGGTGTCGCAGACGGAGCACGCTGACACGTTATACACGCTGTAAGTACACTGTTTGGAGTATTAACTGGACAATTTACACGGAAGTACATGGCAAAAGAACTGAAGTCTCAATAGATGACTTATGTCCGACAATACCTTCACGCTCTATACAATAAATCACGCTCTACAAGCCGCTCATCATACCTTTCCTGATGTACGGCTTCGTATCATGGAAGATGTCAGAGAAGATGAGATGGCTCTTGGAGTATTCGAGAGAAAAGTAAATAGATGGTACTGTCCGTGATATCGACGGCGAGTACCGAAAGAGGTATAATGAAGAGCTTTAAAAAGATATGAATATAGTGCATCGAATAAAACCCAAAGGTTCGTTGGCTAGGTCATCTTATGCGAATTGATGGGGACGTTCCATAAGCGGTGGATGGCGGGTGGATAAAGATTTGACATCAGTTATCCCGAAACAGTGATATTTGGCGTGACTTGTTGCGATAATGGCCACGTCACTGTGTTAGTGCTTATGGAGCAGTGCATAGTAAGACATAATACCAAAGTCGATATTCCTGACTTTTTAGGAGTCAAAAGTGTGTTTAATACTATTATTGATTCGTCACATGTGGTAAGGCCAGAGCAGAGCACAAACGGTGATACCAAAGTCAAATACATATATAGTAAAAAGTTTGGTTCCCACTGTAGACTTCTAAGGTATGACGCACAGGAGGGGGCAAAGTTAAGATTTAGCTATGAGTATCTCAAAAAATGTTTTTTCAATACCGAAAATGGACTATAGTATGATCGAAGACGTGTCCCACAGGTAAAACTTATAACTGAAATATTTTTGAGCTTTTATCTGAGCTTTGACCCCTTTGCGATACGCTTTGACAGTCACCAAAATGTAATGGCGCCACGTGGGCTAATCTGTTTTTCGATAACTACTGTCAATTTATGTATATCTTTTGAACCAAGCCAAAAGGCAAAAGTTTTTTTTTGCAATACATAGGTACCCACTTCTAGATTAATCCACAATTTGATATAAAGTTCCATCATTAACCTTTCAAGTCGAAAATGAGAACATATCGGTACACAAATGACCTAGCGTCTAAATCGCCCTATATTTCTTAAGCCAAGCAAGATTCTATGAACTTTTTTCACCAATATATAGCTACCTTCTTGCAGATGTAGACACAATTTTATTCAAGGTTCTATCATTAACGGTTCAAGCGCTACGCGAGATATCCGGTTTATCGACAACTACTGATGACTAAACAGATTATGGAGTATGTATCTCAAACCAAGCAAAATTTCAAACTTTTTTCTTGTCGCATTAAGAATGTAGATACTTCTTGTAGATTGAGCCACAACTTGATTTAAGATTCTACCATTAACGGTAAAGGGGCTACGTGGATTAATCGGTTTGTCGATAACTGCTGTCGACTTGTGTATATCTCTTGAACCAAGGCAAATGTAACGCCTAGTCAAAAGGTGTCTTAATCTGCAAATAGCTACCTATGTAATGCAAAACAACTTTAAAAGATCTTGCTTGGTTGAAGAGATATAAGGAATCTAGGTGCCTGGTCATTTGTGTACCGATAAATTTCCATTTTGCCTTCAAAGGTTAATGATAGAAGTTTAAATTAAATTGTGGATTAATCTACAAGTGAGTACATGTATATTGCAAAACAAAAACTTTGCCGTTTGCTTTTGTTCAAGAGATATATACAAACCGTCAGCAGTTATCGAAAAACCGAGTAGTATTTAAGGGACAATTAAACTTCCTTAACCCTAACGCCATAGTCATAACCATATTTACTTATCCATATCAAATTGCCATCAGTTATTGGTGCCTAAACCTAAAAATGAAAATTACATAAAAATGAAGAAAACGCAAATAATTACAAACATATACCACAAAAAAGAAGTGTCTTAATCAAAACGTATCCAAACCAATAAATAAAATCAACAAAAAGTTAATTAATTGTCCAACTCAAATATTGTTAGGTTATGGATATGGCGAAAAACCAAAAACAAATTGGTTGGCTATGGTATGGTTATGGCTTTAGCATTATGGTATGGCACCATTAATCGATTACATTGATTTCCATAAGGTTGGTTCGATCAGCTATTTTATTTGGTTATGGATAAGTCACCATTAATTCGCCCTTTAATCAAATCGTGCCTTCATCTACAAGTAGGTATCCTTATGATGCAACAAAAAAATTTGTAAATTTTGCTTGGTTCAAGAGATATACACAATAATCGGTTTAGTTCGCAGTGGTATAGGTATCTAATATAATGTACAGCTAGGATTTAGAAAATCTTGCTTGGTTCAAGAGATAAAGTCCCATTTTCTCCTGAAGGGTTAATGATGGAACATTCACCCTTATTGTCATTGTCGTCGTCGTCACTGAACGACGAAGACGTGCTAAATTCGGTATTGCCATAGGCGTTTTCGATAACTATTGACGACTATCGACACATGTTTGGTATTGGCTAAGCAACTTTGCTGTCGTCGTCGCCCTCACATGACGTCATTTTTGTCGACGCTGTTTTTACTGCCGAAAGAAGGAAAATTTGTAAGTAAAACATTTCTTTTTTAATTAATTAAATATACAAACATGTAATATGCATCATGGTATGCATTGTTTTTTAGATATTCAAAATAAAAATAACGAGTGCGTAACAATTCGGGGTTCCTGTAGCTGGGCTAGGAGAAATCGGGAGTTATTTCTGATATTTTTTGTATTGAGTTTAATCCTCTTTATTATTTTCGTCAGTAGAGCTCGCACTACTGTCATAATAAAACATTTTTGTAAAATCTTGAAATGAAATTATTGTATTTTTTAGACCAAGGGAATTTTTGAGTTCAATTTAAAGCAAAAACATTAGTTTTTCTTTTTTTCTCCGACGCAGTTTCGACACGTTATTGTGTCTTCTTCAGAGAGACTATGTATTTATTTCGACAAGAAAACATAATTAGAAAATATTTTTCTAAATTATAGTACATACATACCATAACATAAATTGTAGACTGCAAATTAACTACACATTTTTACAAAAATATACATTTAACATAAACAAAATTTTTACATTTAAAAACCATCTACACTCTATCCCAGCTGTTCGTCAATTGTTGGTTATCACACATTTGTATGCACAGCTGATATTATCTACATCCTCTTTGTAGTTCATTGCATTATTTATCTGCTGTTGGATTCGAAGACCTTCCAACGTTAATCTTTTCTTTATTTTGCTTTCCACATCTATTATTCGTGTATTGTCGAAATGAAATATTTAAACAAATCTCAATTCGCGTAAAAAGATACAGAAATTGTAAAAAAAATCGAACAGCTGATCAAGAAATGGCAGAGATGGTATATTTTCCTTTCGTTTTATCGATAAATTGTCGTCGTCGTCTCAACAAGCTTCCCTGCAAAATCGCGAGTACTCCATGCATGCATTTATGGAGTACTCGCTTTGGACCACCCAAGTGCTACAAAGTTAACTACAATTCATACAAAAAATATGGTCCAATTAACATTGCGATGTCCTAGGACTGGACCATATACTCCAGCTCCGCGTTACATCAGAGTAATCGATGGAGTACCCACAGTTCAATAAACATACGTTAAAAACGAGCAATGATCGGCTTACAATATGTTCGTGTAGAAACATGAGTTGGTCCATTGCTGCATTACAGTGGAGTATACTGGTAAGTACTCCAGTGGACCACATGATCCAACGATTTTTACAGGGTTAGCCAATACCGATTTGGTGTCGAAGTAACGACGACGTCGATACGATGTGACGTCGACTGAAAAACGATGTCGACGATGACAATGACACTAAGGGTGATTATATCAAATTGTGCATTAATCTACAAATAGGTACCAATATACTGCAAAAACAACTTTGTCATTTGCCTTGGTTCAAAAAATATACACAAATTGACAATAGTTATCCATAAACCGCTTAACCCACGCAACGCCGTAACCGTTACGGCTTTTAAATTACTGTCAGCTTTGGTGACTTAAGGCCTTTATCACCCACTTCGGTGGCGCTAACTTTATTCTGGCAGAAACCTTTCGATAATCTGTCAGGTAGAGTATGAGGTAGTGCATGGTGGAATCAGCAGGTGAAGTAAATAAAAAAGACAGAAGATATGCGCTATCTGAAACGGTTGACGATCAGAAGAGGGTACAATTTTTACCCGCTTTGGAAAAATTGGACTAGCAAAATAAATACATTGCTAAGAAAGCCATTACAGAAACTGCTTTTTTCAGCATATCAGTGCCATCATTCGGCTATCTGAAAATGTTCGCCAATGTTGTCCCCCAATGCATTTTTCAGGATTAAAAATGCCACTTTTAGAACTTTTTTACATAAACTATGAGGTGAATGTCGATGGACCTTTACTGGATTTAATTGCAGAGATTCATCATTTGGGTATCTTTGGTGTTGGCTTCCATAAGTAAGGCCATGCTAAACTAACACGTCAAAATTTTTGATGTTTCCATTATATATTTTAAATTTGTTCCCAAAAAAATTTAAACAGGTCTTTGTTAAAACAAATTATTTGCATTCACGTCATATTCAATCAAGGATGTTCCCCTGTACAGTACTACTGAAGACTTTTGAATAATGCTTTTCCCATTCCTACAAGAACACCAAAATTGTCGTATTGTACCTTATTTATGAAAATAATTCACTAAAACAATGGTATTCTAAATATACAAAAAAAATTAACTCATTGTTGCTGTTTTGCCCTAAAAATCAGACCACTAAGATAAGAGGAATAACAAAGGTAACATTAGTAATCTTCTATATATATAAAAATAAAATTCTGTGTGTGTGTGTGAGTGTTCTCTATGGAAACGTATTTCCCAACCTTCAAGACAAAGGTTTTTCATATTTCAGAACTAAGAATTTTATATTAAAAAAATTTTTTTTTCAATTTCACGTGCGCCACTGGGTGGTGCGACAAATTTTGTATGTCAGCAAAAGTCACTCATACGCCATGTACGTACTTAAGTGCAGAACTTTTGTTTGGTCATAGCATTGAATTCACAAAAAGTTAAAGCGATTGCATTGAGTAATATAAAAGTTTTTATTAAAATTAAGCATTCCATTGTAAAAATAGCTGTCTATATAAGATGACAGAGAAAAATTGTGCAGCTAAATATTTTGATTAAGTTATGAGATTTTGAGTATGAATTGTGTGTGAGAAAATAAAGCAAAGAATGATAAATTAGAGGAATGAGGGATCTAAGAAAAAAGAAGAGAGAGATAAGGAAATTATAAAGGGTAAGAATGAGAAAAATTGGAAGATACATTTTGAAGAAGATCAATAAAATCTTATATACTGATTGCTTGACATTAAGTAACAGGAAGGATTGGTATCTTATTTAGATTGGTATCTGCCCAACCCGAGCAACGCCGGGTACCCTGCTAGTACATCATAAATTCAACTATAGAATTTTTAGGAAATCTTCTGATTAAGTTTGCTATATATTAGAAGGGTATATGTTTTAGTTCCGACTCTCAACGACAAATCAACAAAGCGGATGAACATTTAATGAATTTTAGCGGATGAAAACACATTTAAGAGTACATAAACGATCACTTCCAAATTTGACTGTAAAACTTTTCAGCGAACCCGAACCCCATTTAAGTTCACGAAAATACATAACTAAATAACTGATGTACATACTATATATGATTAACACATCTTTCTTTTATGTCCGGTTTTTGAACAAAGCAGTTTCTGGAATGGCTCTCGTTGGAAGGTATTTATTTTTCTACTCCTATTTTTTCAAAGCGGGTAAGAATTTTACCCTCTTCTGATCCGCGAAAATACATCCTCTTCCGTTTCAGATAGCGCACATCTTCTGTCTTTTTTTATTTATTTCACCTGGTGATTCCACCATGGGTAGCGCTCTTTCAAAAGGGAATGCCAAAACACAGTCAAATGGGGGCAGTGGCGGATAAGATTTGGAACTACCCCTCTATGTTTGTAACATTCGAAAAAATATATTCTGGTATCAACCAAACTACCTCGGCGGAAATTAACATACATTTTTGAATAAAAATATTCCATGTATTGTTTTTAGCCTTCGCGCCTGTTGATTGTAGACGCCTCTTTTCCCTTGTTTTGGTCTTTCATCATCGCCATACGTGGCGAAGTTGATTCTTACTTACTTACTTAATTGGCGCTTAACCGTTTAAAACGGTTATGGCCGTCCAATAAGGCCCGCCAGTCGCTTCTTCTCTCTGCCAACTGGCGCCAATTGGTCAATTGGTCACACCAAGGGACTTTAAATCGTTTTCCACCTGGTCCTTCCAGCAGAGTGGGGGCCGCCCTCTTCCTCTGCTTCCATAGGCGGGTTCCGATAAAAATACTTTCTTAACCGGAGCGTCATATCTCATTCGCATAACATGGCCTAGCCAGCGCAGCCGCTGTGTTTTAATTCGCTGGACTATTTTGATGTCTGCGTAAAGCTCGTACAGCGCATCATTAAATCTTCTTCGGTTCTCGCCATCGCCAAGGCGTAGAGGTCCATAAATCTTTCGAAGAACTTTTCTCTCGAAGTTGATTCTCTCTATTTAAAAGCCCTTTTTTTATTGGGTAAAATCCTCAGGACAAAATAAAAAATGCTGCAACCCACTGTGGTAGCACGATTTTATATCAAATATCATAATGCCAGTGAAAATCAAATGGTTAATATGGCGACCAAAATCATCGAGTACAACTGCCGCTAGTTCGCTAGTTTCAAAGAAAACAAATTTCTTTCTTTTCTTGTTTTTGTTTTTTCTGTTTTATTTAAATGTATCTTATTAAAAACTAATCAATAATAGGCATATATATTATATATATATATATTTCCTGTTTTATACATTTTCGTTTCGAAGGAAAATTATATAGAAAAATAAACATGACTTAGTAGTATAATTTTTTGTCTTATTTTTCTTTTTTTTATTAACATTTTACAAATTTTTAGTTCACGTTTCGCTACTCAAAACAAATTTTGTATGCTACATATTTTTTTAACTTCATATCGTAAAAAACACAGCTTTTCATTTTGATCATTTTGAAACTTTAACTTAAAATTTTGAAGATGAAACAATTTGTTTTTGCGTCTAATTTGATCTTATCACAATTTGCAACGAAATGTTTGTTACTCGAAAAATACATGAAGGTTAGATAAAATTCGAACTTGCATAAAAGAAAATATAAAAAATTTGTCTTTTTGTAGTCGTTTTAAAAAAATATATATGTTTTATTAATTTCAAAACATTTTAGCAAGAACTTAAAACCAGCAACACACACTTTTCCATTTTCTTGAAAAACTTCAATGCGACGAAGAATATCTGACTTATTTTAAAAAACTTTTCGAAAAACTTCGAAATGTATACTTAAGAGTTTTAAAAATCTTTTGAGTATACAGTTTAGTGTTCCAACTAATTGTGGTCTATGAAAGTACAAGTGTGGCAGTTTTCACAAATTCGAAAAGTTTTCTAATTTTTTTTTCAATCTTAATCAACACGAAGTTATTTTTTTTATTTTTATTTGAAAGAAATTATGAATTTTATAAAAATCAATGTAAATTTCAACTTCATATTTATACTTTGGTAAATTAAAATTTAATTGGACCACAAAACCGCAAACTCAAAAAATTCAAGTTTCCTGAATTTTCGATTTTTTTTTAAGTTTTTTTTTGCGCCATATTTCATTGAAGTATTTATTCAACTAACTAAAACAAACAAGAGGAAAAAACCCGATAAAATATAAAAAGAAAGTTGCTGCTATTTTTGTGCACACAGGTGTACATATAGACTATGTAGATGTGTGAGATTTTTTTTGCATTTATTTATTAGTGAATATACATATATAACTTTTAGTTTAAGTTTTCAAAATTCGCGATCACAAAATAGATGATGTTAATAATGAATTAAGCATGGCCATAATATTTTTGGTTTAAAAAACAGTAAAGTGGAGCGAAAATAAAAAGTGTTTGTTCGTTCTTTTAAAGCCATATTTCGTTACACAGCCAACTGCTTCAAATTAGTTCTCGCATCAAGTCTGTTGCAACAGATATTTATGCGAATAAGGTTGACCTCGATGTGCTGTAATTGTTGTGTTAGGCATAAAGTTGAAGCTGGTACAACATCAAAACACACCGTTGTACGCTTCTCTGCTACTTGTTGGTATTGTAAAGTCTGCGATGGTCAAAAGATGTTGATACACCTTTTTCGCTCCACCCTAATGTAAAAAATTAGTTAATTTTATTTATATTTTCAATGTTTGTAATAATTCATATTACATATATTAATCGATTTTATTTTAATTTTAAGTTATTATTTATTTAATGTAAAACACTGTGCAACTGTTAAGAAAAGATACCACCATCAGGTATAACAATCATAAAAGTGAAGGAGCTCAAGTGAATTGAGAAGTTTAATCAATCTTCTTTTTATAGATGATATAGGATTCAAAGTTTTGTTCAAGTTTACTTATATTAAACTGCCAGACCCAAAACGCAATACCCTATGCGCGATGAAGAGCATCGAACAGGTGGCAAATTTGTTCAAATGTCGTCAATTACATTTTTTTCGACTCTTTTAAAGAAAAAACTTCTTGAAATTTTGACCCTGAAACTATGCAAACTAATCTCGAAAGAAGTTTTCGAAAAAAATTTTAAATTCGAGAAAATTATATGAAAATTTCGAACATTTTATTTGAAGTTCTCTTTATTTATTTTGAGTTTAGAGTTTTAGAGCCGAATCAATTTTAGTCTAACAAACAACAAATTTATAGATGTCTCAAAACTGACATTGATAATGTTTTCCCGCAGGGTCTTTTCGATTTTGTTCCATACAAAGAGTAAAAATAGTTTATATGGAGGAAAATCTGAAACACCTGTCAAAAATAATTGCAAAAATTTGTAAGATCTATATATAACTTGTAATTTGTTAGATTAACATTGGTTAGTCACAAAACTCCATACTCGAAAAACCTCTGGGAACTTCAAATAAAAAGTTCAAAATTTTCGACACATTAAGCTATCGAACAAGCTATGAATGACAAGGATCTAAGCTCAATGATCTTTCGTTGGATGCTATTCGTGATAAAGAGAAGAAAAATCAGATTTGAGCTGGGAGAGAGAACTGAGACAATTGTGATCATCACTAGGAAATGCTCTCAAGGGGGTGTACTCACTCCCTCTCTTGTGAACCCTGTAATTGAAAGCAAATGAAAGTAATAAGAACATCTCGTATTGCAACTGCTTGATGCAATGGCGCCTACGCTCAGAGTCTCATGGAATTTTAAGGTGTTTGTTGTGTACAGAACGCTTTGCGAAACACGTAATCCACATATTGCCCTGACTTAGAAATCTGGATCACGGCTGGATCACAATTTTATGACCAAAAAAACGGGAGCTGATATATGTTCCAACGTAGTTTTGGTCCTTAAAAGAGTAATTCTGTTAAAATATATCGAGATTTGTTTGCTATCGTATGTTATAATCCCATTTAACTTATACGACTGACTTATCGCGTAATTTTCTTTTATATCGTATTAGATCCGTGATCGTATGTTACGATTCGGTCCCTGTAGTTTGTGAGCTGGAGGATGACACCATCGCTTCATATTCTCTGCGAATGCGTCGCTGTCATGTGAGTTAATCCCCTCGTGATATGAAGAGGTACTTAAATAAATTAAAAGGCTACACATTAGACTGGGTCGATTTATTAACCGATATCGCGCCATCGATTTTTCGATAGGATTTGGGCTCAGGAAAAAAGTTCCACTACGCATACCAAAAAAATTATTTTCGAGCGTGCAAAATTTCATTTTTTTCCTATCGAAAAATCGATGGCGCGATATCGGTTAACTTTCGTCCATACAGATCGACCCACCCTAATGTACACACAGTAATAGGTTGAAAGCCCAGCACAATACATCTAAATAATCGTCGCAGTGCATGGCGGGCTAATATTAATAACAATTTGAAATTTTTTATTGGGGCCGAGTGTTCTTATGCCTAGGAGCACTTTCACTGTAACATACTGCGTCTATGATTTCTTTTCTGTAAATTTTTTCGCACAGTGTTATTGCAACTTATTCTATTTTTATCATTTCTGAGTAGTTATTAATTTATCATTATTATTATTATTAATCTTAGTAGAGGGCTTAAATTAATACTTAGTATTTTTTAAGCGTTAACTTAGTAGCTTAATTTTAAGTTTTTGTTATTTTGTTTTTTATTTTTATTTAAGTTATTACAAATGTTTGCTATTTTGTTTAGTTTGTTGTTATTATTTAATTATTACCTACTTTATATTAATTATTTTATTTATATTTCTTGCTGTTACTTATGTTACACGCTATTCTACATTTTTTTATTATTCACAGTATTAAAATTGTTTATTTATGTAGTTTCCTAAATTTTTCTTAGTATTTAATATATCATTTTTTCATTGCTACTTAAGAACTAACTATATATACATACATATGTGTCATAACTTATATTTTTTAGTCATATATTTAACCTGTCTCGAATTTTACAATCTTTCCACTCCAAATTTGTTACTGTTACTAAGCATTCCTATACAAATTTTATAGAATTTCTCTTAGTGTATTATATTATTTTTCTTTTATTGCGTATAAACTGACATAAACTTTTTTTTTGTAGAAGTTCGTAAATAAAGTAAATTTACGAATATATAATTATTTTTGTACATACACAGCGAGCAAGAATATAGCAGTGACAATTTTTATGAATTTTCGTCAATTAAATACTTCTTGCATAAGTTTTTAACTGAAATAATGCAAACCAATCTCAAAAAAATTTTCAAAAAAAATTCGAAAATTCGACAAATTTTACGAAAATTTCGAAGTTTTTATTCGAAACTCTGTGAAATTTTTTGTGTATGCAATTTTGTAACCCAACCAATTTTAGAGAAATTTTCCATTAAAAAAAAATTGTTCACGCTTTGTATGGAGGACATTCTGAAACACAGTTCGTGAAAAAGTTTCAAAAATCAATGTGAATTTTTAGAGACCTATAACTTAGGCTTGAATAGATTGGGCTACAAAATTGCATTTTCAAAAATTTCAGAAAGCTTTAAATAGAAGCTTCGAAATTTTCTCAAATTTTCGAACCTTTTCGAAAATGTTTTTCATAATCGTTTGCATAGTTTTAGTATACCAAATTCGTGGTAGTTTTTTTTCTTGAACTGTCGAAAATAAAAGAAGCATTTAATTGTAGGAAATTTGATAAAAATTGCCACCAGCTATTCTTGTGCATCGCTACATATATACAAGTACTACTGAAATTTACTTTATATATTAAATTTCTAGTTTTTAATTTTTATTCGTATTTAATTAGTTAACTAACTTATTCCCTATTTTATTATAATTATTTCTTTATGTGGCTTGTTTATGTTAATATATAGCGTGTTTGTATTTGACTGTGTACTTAATTTTATTAATCCTCGACTTCACTTCCATATAAAGACGAGCACTATATCGTAGTTTTAGGGTGAAATGGTTGAATGAAAAGTTTTCATTCCTGGTTTTTTTATCATATGAAAACATGTTTTCATATTTTTTCGTTGAATGACAACCGGAAGTCGTTCGAAAATTTGAGAACAATAAAATTCACTTCATGTTTTCACAGAACGAAAATCAACTCCCAGTAGGAAAGTGTGCGTTCAATGTTAGCATAGAGCTCATGGAGCTGTGAGCTTGCTCGAGAGCAGAGTCGCACAAGGTGTGCATTACAACTCAGCTTCAACATGAATACTGAGCTCCATCACTTAACTAACATTTATTTCTGAAAATTAACGTTAATTCTGGCGGCCGCCATGGTTTCACGAGAAAAAATAACCAAACCAGTTTTAAAGCCAAAAAACAAAGAAAGGTAGGAAACCATGCACGGAGGAACAAACATCATGTATGCTACGCTTATCACTAAAAAGAGGTTGTCTCGTGATGAGCATTCTTACTGGGCACTGTCCTTTCACATTACGGAATAAACAGTTTGGCACGTTCCGTGTTTGTGCCTTCCGCACGCCAGATTAAGACTTCCAAATATGAGGAGCCACACAGCTATCATATCAAGATAGGCCTCAGAAAGCTTTAAGTAATTTATAAAACGATGGCAATACGTATAATTGATTGGGGAACGTGCACTTCATCCATGTTGATGGATTTCCATTAGTGAATTTCTGAAAAGCTCGAAGTCGTATTCGCCCAAAAGTATGCAATGCTTAGTTTTAAAGGTCTATCAAGTTTTAGCGATGCCGATTCCCAGAATACGAGAGCAGTTATCTCAGAGCTTTGGGTGCGTTCAAGCCGCAAAATAATAACAGCAGTATCGCTAAAGCGTTACTTAATTGATGAAATGTTGCTCATACTCAAACTGATAATATGCTGCAATAGCACAGAGAAAATTTTTATGTTCTGTTTGATTTGCTAGTGATGATCAATAGATTGTTGACATTTCCTTCAACGAACGCGCGTAGTCACCACAGCTGATAACACTTTTCCGAAGAAGGTGATGTTCTGTCATAAAAAGCAACACTGCTGCAACAACTGCAGCCCGAACAAACCCATGGTTAACCGATATCTGATCCCAGCTACTCTCCAATTCCCAGATCCCTTAATGGAAGTTTGGTTATGTTAGCTATACTAAATATTTAGCTTGTATATTGCCTGTGCCGACATGCAACTCTTAAGCTCGGTTTTTCAGTGCGAGTTTAAACTTCAGTTAAAGTTGACTTGAGTTTAACCTTGCCACAACGTAACCTTAACACAAAATTTTGCTGCTGCCTAAGTGGAAGGGCTAAACTCTAATCAAGTTTAACTAAAGTTTAATCTCGTAGTGAAAACCGAACCTTAGTTGCCGGAAATGTATAACCCGGTCGGCAACGTTTATAACTCTCTTCTCTCGCCTGTAGCGATATTTTAAGCTTGCATCGAAGATTTTAGTATCTAAAAATGACCATCGCCCAATGCAAAACTAAAGTTCCGTCTCATACTATTTAATGTATGTACATATATACAAATTCATCTCCGAGTATATTGCAATCATTCCAGTTTTGTTATGAGATTTACACACGCTCTAAATTTAATGCAATTCATTACAATGAAATTAATATAGAGTGTATTCTAAAAAACTTAGTTATTTAATAGGCACTTGAGCAATTATGTATATAACACAAAGTATTAAAGTAAAATTGGAAATATTTGAAAAAATGACGTACATACTCAAAACCAGTTTTTTTTCATAAGGCTGACGACACCGTGCAAGTAAAAAGTAATGCAATAAACAAAACCACCACGAATTCAGTACAAGGTGATAGAACCCAAGGCAAATTTAGTACTTAAGGCGAAGCTATACAAGGTGATGGCGAATCGCCGTGCAGAAGAATGTCGAGTCAAAAGAAAATGTTCATTGATTTCGATTAATTGAACGGTTGTACAAGGCGTTGTATAGAAAATAATCAAGAAAAGGCAATCAGCTGTTGCGATAATAACACCTGGTACTGAATTCACCCTGGATAGAACCTCATCAGCTGATAGCTTGTTTTGCGATTTTTTCCAAGAAATCGGTCCAATTCGGTACAAAATAGTGTTATCCCATCAGAAGAAGCAGTCAGCTGTTATGATACACAACACCTTGTACTGAATTCGCCTTGCAGAGCATCTGGTGGTCTAGGATGTCAATAAATCAAAATAGCGCATATTTCCCTTTTATTTGACAATCTGCTGCAAGGCGTATTAGGTTTGAAATCGCTTTCCTACCACCGTGAAAAAGTTAAAAATTACAGACACAACCCGCAGTACTTCAAAAGGACAAATCCTAAAAAAATTTTTGTTATTTGGTTTAATTGAATTTGCATTGAATTAAAAAGAATTTGCATTATAATAAAAATGAAAATGAAGAGTGTGACCAAATCTTGAAGCAAAGCGAATTTAGAACAAGACGATGACATGCGAGCTGTTTGCTTGTTGTTGTTGTTGTATTTGTAACTGATTGCTTGTTCTTACAATTTTCCAAGGCGAATCCATACCAGGAAGCGAATTCAACCAATTCGCCGTGCAGAAGATATAATCAAGAACATGCAATCAGCTGTTGGGATAAAAAAAAACTGGTACTTAATTCGCCTTGCAATTTTCTTAGTAAAATCAAGAGATCGCGATGTCAGTTCCGAGAAATAAAAAATTGATTTCACATTCTGAAGTAAACGGTTCGGGTCGCTTTGCAATCGTCTCATGTGGATTCGCCTTGGCTTAAAATTGTAAAATCTTTGAAAGCAAACATCTTTCCACGCATGAAGTAAGAAATGTGTTGGCGAACACGTCTACTTTTTTACTTTTATAATTTTTCAAATAAAATATATTAAAATGGGGTCCAATTTGGAACTTCGAAAGTCAACATCTATAGTTCGGAGAATAACTTCGAAAAACTAGGGAAATAGGTTGTTGCTTGTAAATTAATCTCTACAAAAAATACTCCGAAGGGAATTTGGAGACTCATCTTTGTGTTGGTGTGTTGTAAGGCTACAGAAAAAAATAGCGTGGTGCCAGATGTTGGCATCTACTTTGTTTACACACAAACAAGCCCACCCAACTAAAAATAATAATTCAAAAATAAAAGGTATAGTTGAGTTGGCAATCAACTTATGCAAACGCTTTATTCACTTAATTAAATAACAACTGCAATAGTACGAATATCAATGTGTTATACTATTATTAACCATTTCATCTTTCACCCATCTATTAAATGTATGCCTTTTTAATCATCATTAAAAATAAGGTGCATATGTGGGTGTAAATTTGATGAAAAATTAAATTAAAAATGGGTAAATCCAAAGCATTTAGAAATATAAAAAAAACCCAAACATACATATTTACATATGAATTCACACAGCAATAAAAGAAGCTAACTGCAAATTGACTATACGTTTGGTGTTCAATAAATCAACGTGCACTATTATTTGACTATTTACTCTACTTTCTCAATTTCACAGCTAAAGTTTTACAATGGCAACGTTGCATGACTTAAGAACCAGTTAATAGTTGACTTTTTGTAGCTAACTAAAAATAAGTTACTGCTTCGAATACCATCATACAAAAAAGTCAACTATTAGGTTAGCTTGTTTTTAGCAAATGATACTTTTTTCAGTAGGCTATAAATGTATAATATAGGGACATACATACATTGAAACTTGTTAATGAAACAAACTAATTAAATTAAATATTAATAGCAAATACATATGTACATTAGACTGGGTCGATTTATTAACAGATATCCCGCCATCGATTTTTCGAAAGGATTTGGGCTCAGGAAAAGTTCCACTACGCATACCCAAAAATAATAATTTTCGAGCCTGCGAAATTACAACTTTTTTTTCGACTTTGATTTTTACGGTTTTTTTTCATGACCTACTAAAAAAAATGTTCATTTGATTGTAAAATTTTCATGTATACCCTGTCCGATTTGTATGGACGAAAGTTACCCACCCTAGTGTACATGCATACAAACATACTTATATTAATTATTTAACATATAGTACAGTTATGTTTATAAAATTACGTTTAAAACTACTTCACTTCTATATAAATTTTAGCATAGTATGCATGTATGTATTTATGTATGTATTTCATTTGTGGTATATGTACATATGTATATCATCAAAATTCATATTAAACAAAACATAATTCAAGCGCTTATTAGCCATTAAGAAAATTTAATCAAAAAATACGGTGCTTATGTTTGCCTCTTCATCTACTTTTTGTATGTATGTATATTAGACTGGGTCGATTTATTAACCGATATCGCGCCATCCATTTAGCGATAGCATTTGGGCTCAGGAAAAAAGTTCCACTACGCATATCCAAAAAAATAATGTTCGAGCCTGCGAAATTTCATTTTTTTTTACTTTTTTCGACTTTGATTTTTAAGGTTTTTTTCATGACCTACTAAAAAAATGTTCATATGTATACCTTGCCCGACCCAAAAATGTATGAAAAAAAAATATTTTTTAGTAGTTCATGAAAAAAAACTTTAAAAATCAAAAAATGAAATTTCGTAGGCTCGAAAATAATTTTTTTGGGTATGCGTAGTGGAACTTTTTTTACTGAGCCCAAATCCTATCGAAAAATCGATGGCGCGATATCGATTAACTTTCGTCCATACAAATCGACCCACCTTAATGTATACACATAAGTACATCTGGATATGTGTCAAATTCGTCTAGCATATTCAATTTAAATTAGCGCTTAATTATTTACATTTGCTGCTTAGCAGCATACAATTTTTGGACATTATTTGAATCTCCATAACAAGTATCCAGATGTACATACATACATACGTTTAAATGTGCATATGTATGTACATATATGTGTGTGTGTTACTTATTAGCAAAACTTTATTTTTTTAGCATTTTTATATTACTACGTATAACTTTGCTTTCAACTTAATTTATTAACATTTTTTCGTAAAATTATTATTAATAATTTGTTCAAACATTATGAAGGTGCTATCGCGGAACCATACAAGGTGGCGGCGGGGCGACACACATACAAACATAAAAAAATGCCATGTACTGTTTTTATAATTCGTACTGCACCGGAAATTGAAGTGTCAAATCATATTAAAAAAGTACCTATCAGCTGAATTCCGGCCGTCTCCTGTTTGGCTCCGCCATGGAAGGTATCAACGCTTTTATAAAAAAAATTAACAAATGAAAAAAGCTTTCTATACCTGTGAGGAATTCTTGTTCTATGAAGTGGTAAAATGTAAAAAAAAACATCCTAAAAAAATTATTCACATACATATATGAATTTTTTTTCATCTTCATCGTTTCGAGAAATGTGTGGCACTTATTTTTAGTTTGTCAGAGAGAAAATTTTACAAATGTTCTGCAAGTTTTGATCAAACACTCCTTTCTTCGGTAGTGTACCAACCACTTTGTTCTCGAGCTTGAGCTAAAAGTGAAAATCTAATTCTCTTTTGTACGGACTTAACCTTCAAAACTTTCGTAGTTGAAAATCGAAAAATTGGGTACTATCTTTTTAAATGAACTCATTACAAAAACAAAACTTGAAAAATATGAGCGTGATTAGCCTATTTTTTCAATTTAATAATTTTTTTAGTTAGTTAAAAAGTCGGTTGTGATCCAAGGCGAATTCAGTACCAGGTGTTGTTATCCCAACAGCTGATCGCTTCTTCTTGATTATCAAGGCGAATCTATACCAGGTGGTGTCAAAGCGAATTCAATCAATTCGCCGTGCAGATGAATGTCAAGTCAAAAGAAAGTGTTCATAGATTTCGATTAACTGACATTTTGTTGTACAAGGCTTTGTATGGAAAATTATCAAGAATAAGCAATCAGCTGATGGGATAACACCACGTGTAATGAATTCGCCTTGTTGATTATACAACGCCTTCGTACAACAATATGTCAATTAAACGAATCAATGAACATTTTCTTTTGACTTGACATTTTACTGCACGGCGCATTGGTTGCATTCGCTTTGACACCACCTGGTATGGATTCGCCTTGGACTGGACATTCTTCTGCACGGCGAATTGGTTGAATTCGCTTTGCCACCACCTGGTATGGATTCGCCTTGCTCAAAATCGAGTCGGAGCTAGTTGTAAAACCCAGAACAAGTGTGTCAAACAAAAAAGCAATAAAAATAAAAAAAGATAATTGATTACTGCATTAAAAAAAACTTTCTTTTGACTAGGGGTGAGACTATCCGAATAAAAATTATTCGAATAATAAACTCTTTTATTCGCCAGGTATTCGTAATCCGAATAATATTTATTCGGCTTTTTTATTCGTTTATTCGGATAGTACTATCCGGATAATGCGCACTACTTCGAATAGTAAAATAAAAGACATTGCGTTTATGTTACGCTCATCGCTTGTGCAGATGAGCATGCACATATATTTATGCGTACATATATTTATGTGTGTATAGATGCATATATGCATATATTTTTGTTTGTTTGGGGTTGCTTTGTAAAATATTCATTTATTTAGTTACATACATATATTTACGTAACCAAAGTTGTGCTTGAGGCTTAAGCTAGAAATAGTTATCGGGGTCGTTTACAACTGTACTGATCATAGAACTTTGTTTATTAGTAAACAGGTGTGGAAATGGTAATATGGTAGGGATTTTTGTTTTCCATATACATACATATATACATATGTATATATGTATGTATGTATGTTGTATGGAAAATTTTTGTTTTGATATCTTTTGGTTTGTATAAACATCTAATTGGTCACCATTAAAAAAATAAGTTTACAGGTCATTGTCAACATTTTTTGCGGTCTGATGGATCAAAAGTTATTTAAATTAGATTCAAAGGAATCTGCAAGAATACAACATGTACATATGTTAGAATATGCTTATATGCACATTTGGGTATTTATATTACAGCGTTTAACGCGTTCAAGGACAATCAAAATTTTAAGGAGCGGCAAAAACAGACAGACAGCCGTTTTTGAAACTAGTCACTAATTCCACTAGAATTTTGTTACGTTTAAAATGGATTGCTTCAAACTTTATTTTAGGAAATTTTTTTCCAAAGTTTTCATTAAGTTAACATTGACCTTAAATAACTTTTGATCCATCAGACTTCGCAAAAAATGTTGACAATGACATGTAAACTTATTTTTTTAATGGTGAGCAATTAGATGTTTATACAAACCAAAAGATATCAAAACAAAAATTTTCCATACAACTTACATACAAACATATGTATATATGTATGTATATGGGAAACAAAAATCCCTACCATATTACCATTTCCACACCTGTTTACTAATAAACAAAGTTCTATGATCAGTACAGTTGTAAACGACCCCGATAACTATTTCTAGCTTAATGCGGCAGTGGCAGTTACTCACGAACGTACGTAGAAAAAACGTGTCAGCTGACACGACCTATCTTATGAGTGTGCAATGTAAACGAAAACTCACCGACGTGCAACGCCCGTACGTACGTAGCCCGGAACGTAGAAATCAAAACAATTTTGATTTTTTCCGTAAGAACGTGTCAGCTGATCGCTCTCTCACTAGACAGAGTTGCCTAGTAAACTTTTGTGCGCTAATTTTTGACCGTTTGCAATTTTATGCAAAAACAGCCTAATTAAAGTTTGAAAAATTGTGAAAATAATTCGAAATAATTATGTAAAAGTGCTGATTATAAATATTTAATCTATTTATACTTATTTAATATGTATTCCGGCCTTTTACAATATCAAAAATTAAATTGGAAAAAGTTGATGTTTCCATAAGCATGCATGCAAAATGGTCAATGGCAACAGTGCTTATCTGTAAACAATACACACACAAATATGTTATGTACATGTACACAGACGCACACATTGATTTCTACGGGCTTGAGAGTTCGGTCAAACGTGCTTCGTACGACAAACGTCCGTACGTACGGCACACGTCGGTGGGTAACTGCCGCATTACTCACGAACGTACGTACCAAAAACGTCTCAGCTGACACGACCTATCTTATGAGTGTGCATTGTAAACGAAAACTCACCGACGTGCAACGCCCGTACGTACGTAGCCCGGAACGTAGAAATCAAAACAATTTTGATTTTTTCCGTAAGAACGTGTCAGCTGATCGCGCTCTCACTAGACAGAGTTGCCTAATAAACTTTTGTGCGCTAATTTTTGACCGTTTGCAATTTATGCAAAAACACCTAATTAAAGTTTGAAAAATTGTGAAAATAATTCGAAATAATTATGTAAAAGTGCTGATTATAAATATGTAATCTATTTATACTTATTTAATATGTATTCCGGCATTTTACAATATCAAAAATTAAATTGGAAAAAGTTGATGTTTCCATAAGCATGCATGCAAACTGGCCAATGGCAACAGTGCTTTGTTGTAAACAATACACACACAAATATGTTATGTACATGTACACAGACGCACACATTGATTTCTACGGGCTTGAGAGTTCAGTCAAACGTGCTTCGTACGACAAACGTCCGTACGTACGGCACACGTCGGTGGGTAACTGCCGCATAAGCCTGAAGCACAACTTTGGTTACGTAAATATATGTAACTAAATAAATGAATATTAACAAAGCAACCCCAAATAAACAAAAATATATGCATATATGCATCTATACACACATAAATATATGTACGTATAAATATATGTGCATGGTCATCTGCACAAGCGATGAGCGTAACATAAACGCAATGTCTTTTATTTTACTATTCGAAGTATCCGGATAGTGCGCACTATCCGGATAGTACTATCCGAATAAACGAATAAAAAATCCGAATAAATATTATTCGGATTATTTGAAACGAATAAATTTATTCGTTTATTCGAATAACGTTTATTCGAATATAATTCGAAAATAATCCCACCACTACTTTTGACTTTGTGAGTGAGTGCATGGGTAGTGCATGATTATTTGTTAATATTATTGTTATTCTTGTTTTAAAATTATTGTAATTATTACTACTCTTATTATATTATATTATCACTACAGAGCAATTCATATAAACTTATAAAGGTCTCTTATAAACCAAAAATTGGTTTTTTATGAATTTGTGAGGCATTTTTAAAGGTTATACGAATTCAGTTGATATTTTTATTGTAATTATTATGTTATATTATCATTATTATGTTATTATTTGAGTGGAGCAAAGTAAGCAAACAAATTTTTAATTTGTTCGAAGACGGAACATGCATGCGGCTTATGAATGCGTAGTAGGTCTGGTACTCTAGTAAGCGACGGAACACCAAAAAAGGTAAATAGTAAATAAAAAAGTTTGCGATTGCTAAAGGAATAGTTTGTGGGTAAGACCACGTTTCCACATGCACTAGTCTATAATGAATCCACAATAGTTAATCTAGGCGTCCTATCTCAAGGTACTGTAGTATATTAGCTGTCAAATTCTCACGTTTATCTTTTACTTCGTGGTTCCATCTAGAGATGACACCCTAGAGATGGTTCCAGGCCTAAGAATAAAATGATTAACACACGCTATTGTGAAGTACGTGATATTGAAGTATAATTGTACTACTCCAAAAGTAATATATATAAAGCCCAGTTTGCAATACTGAATGTCGGAGTGATTTATTCAACAGTTTGTTGATAGTATTTAAAAAATTTAAAAAATTAAATTGTTCAAAGTTTTTCAAAAATATTGTCCTACTGCCAAACCTTATAACCAGTTTTACTAAACATAACAGGTAAATCTATTAATGAAGACAAAGCAAACAAATAAAAAAATTGGTTTTTCAAGAAACAATTATGGTTAAAAACTAATAATATGTTCTTGTTTTTCGCTCCACCCTAACACAGTATTATAGATATATGTACATAATTCACATATGAGTTTCCTGATTTGCTCTTAGATTTTATACCAATTTGCTTATATAATTAGTTAACTTATTAATTAGTACCGCCGGTAGGTACAATTTAACTTAATCAAATAGAAAATATATGTGTATTTTATATATTAAATATTATTATAAATTTTATTATCATTTCTTATTTATATATATGTACATATATTTATGTTTTTAAGACTATTCTGACAGCGATCTAATTACATTCATACGTAAATATATACATCTTTTTAAATGTACATATTAAATATCATCGCTAAATTGGCATTGGTCATTTCGTGAAACAGCACACACACACAAACGCGCGCGCATACTAATTCAAAGCGAAAAATGAAAATTGAATTTGACATATAAAACTAAACGATGTTGGTGTATTTGTTTTTCTAGGTGTAAAAATTACATGTATATATGTACTAATGCGTGTAAAAAAATAACCGACCAAATTATTTGTCAAATTTTTCAATAATTTTCTTCTTTTAATATTCGTTAAATGTCAAAAGAAACAGTACTTTAATGAATTTTTTTAACGAAAACTATTGAAACCAATTTCGAAAATAGTTTGGAAAAAAATTTGAAAGTTTTTAGATATATATTCTTTCTATTGAGGAAAATAAAAAACATCCTTCGGAAAATAAGTTTTCCAAAATCAATACGAATTTTTAAGGCTTCAAACTCAAAAATTTCCTTAAATTCAGGGTAAAAATTTCAGCATTTTCATTAGAATTTTTTCGAATGCATTTTTGAAATACTTAAGGCTCGTTGGCTCAGTGGTATTTTGTATATAGCAACAAAACCTTTGAATGCCATAATTTACAATTTTTCTTTGTAAACGAAAACTATTTACATCAATTTCGAAAACATTAAGTTTTCCTTTCAAAATCAGTTTCCTTCCAATGCAATCAATTTTTTAGCACGTTTTCGAAGAAATTAGACAATTTGAAAAGTTTTTAAAAAGCTTTATTAGAATTTTCAAAACGCGTGAAACCTTTATAAAAACAAAACCATTAAGAAATTGCCTGATTGGCAGTTTTTGGAATGATGCCATCGCAATATGCCAGTAAATCTGTCTTTCTTTTCAGTTATTCATTAATAAAAAAATAATAATAATAATGAAATAAGACTTATTATTACCTGACAGACTTATTACGAAATGCAATACCCCGGAATGCTATCCATGCATTCCCATTCCTGAACTAACACTTTTGGATTGCAGCGTTTATTCCTTTTTTTGGAATAATGAATGAACTTTTAAAAGCCATTATTACTTTTTGATAGTCCACAGTAATTATTTCTTTATGCATTCCTGTGAAATAAAAAAAAATTCAAAGCATTCCGCAAGTCAATATTATTATAGAAAAGCAAGAGGAATGCAAAGGTTTATGGAATGCATTCCTTCGAGTATTGCAGTCGCATGAATGCAATTCATGTAATAGAAAAAGGGGAATAAAAAAGGAATAATTAGTCTAATGCAAAAAAGAATAATGACTAAAATTTTTTGTTCAGTATTTCGGACTAACAAAAAAGTGTTGCAATCCTCTAGGACTGCAATCAAAGGAATAATTAATTCAAATGGAATGCATTTCTTAACAACTCTGTTACCTGGTGTTAATTCTTAAAAATTTAATGAAACTTTTTCATTGTTATTCAGCTCCCTACGTTACGGAGTGGTGGGGAGATGGTAGGTATGTTATTTGTAGTAAAACTTATTAGAGGGATGGTAAATATCCCTTTTCTGCTTGGTGACATTTTATTTAATGTTCCCTTTAGACCATCTAGACATTTTCAACCGCTTCATATAAGCACATGCAGATCGAATTTTGAAATGCACGAACCATTTCGTTATCTGTGTACTGACTTCAATAAGCACTGCAAAAACATTGATACGTGTGACTCACTCCACGTAATAAAAAAAATATCTGCTCACTACCTTAAATACACGATGATTTGGGTGGGTGGCTTGGAATCACTTCCTTTCCAACCTCCCACTCTTATCGCCAGCTCCAGTAATTTTGGGCAGGTGGCTTGGAATCACTTCCTTTCCAACCTCCCACACATCGCAGCCCTACTTGTTGTGTGTCAAAAATACATCAGCTGCTCGAAATCACGTCCATTCCGACAGCACTAATAATCAATTCCCGTTGCTCGGCATCACAGTTCATCCCGACAACTGATTTAATAATATTTATACATACATATTTTATAATATAATTTTGTTCACTTTGTATGCTTTCAAGGGATTTTTATTTAGAATACGAGGAATGGGAGAAGGGAAATAACTCGCACGGAATTTTTGTTTAGAATTGGGCTGATAATGGAGAAAAGCAGAGATTGAGCCTTCACTCCTCAGTAAAGGCAAAACTACAGTAAAAACTCAAGAACAAGAGTAAAAACCCTCAGATATAAACCCAGTAATCGGTAAGAATCTGTCCTCTGAATGCTCTGTCTCTGATAGAATTCAACAAATATACAATGATAATAGAGAAATATAGCATTCCGAGGAAATTGGCGATGAATGAGCAAGTGGAGGCATTACGTAGTATTCTTGCTGATAAACCTCGATTTTTACCTATTACTAAAATAGCTTGCAATGAAGAGATATATCAATTACCCCAGCGGGTTAGGGGATCAGAATATACCCGCGGTAGGTATGCCTGTCGTAAGAGGCGACCAAAATACCAGATTCAAGGGGCTGTGTAGCGCAACCTTTCATGTTGCCAGCGCAATATATAGCTTCTCCAAACCCAATAGTCAGCCTCACCTATCCGCGGCGAATCCTGTTTCACTAACAGACGAGGCTCTGGCGACCCCAAGCTCCTCATGGAACTTGGGGGTAGGGAGGGAGGGAATGGCCTGAAGGTTTAATGTGGCCACATAAATCGTTCCCGAGATGGTCGGGCTAGCACCTTAATGGTGCTATGGTGCCGGAGCGTACCGGATTTGTATCCGGCAAAGGACCATTACATCGATAACACTCCCCAAAGCCTTCGGGGAGCAACCTTATCGCTACAACAACAACAACAGATGTATCAATTTTGCACTGCTCTTTACGACGACTGATGGCAGGTTGACATACCATATAAAGAACATAAAATACGCCATATAATCAATATTGAGTCTGTACGTAATCACATTCAAAAAATCCTAAGAATGAAAAGGTATACCATAGATATAGAAGTGGACCTAAGAAATTTTAAGTTGAATAGGAAACGAATGCTATCCATTTTAACTATTTTTTGTAAAAAGCACATTTTTTTTGTTCGTTAATGAAACAAGTGGCTCTGTGTGAAAAGGAATAAACTAATTATTTCATTAAACGAAATTGTGATTCCATTAAGTTTCTTTGTGAAATTGGTTTATATATGTAAATAGAAATGTATGAGTTCAAATTATTAATAAAACAACCTAAGTGCCCATAAGAATAATGGAAAAGAAAGAAATGACATAAATATGTAATATATACAGAAACTCATAAAAACTATTATGAAAATATAAAAAACGATACATATAAAAAAAAGGTAAGTAAAAGTTAAGGTTATACCTAATTATACTGAACTTGAATAATTGGCAACGAAATATTATTGATAAATCATTCACCCAGCTTTCTAAGGTTTGTTGATCTTATTTATATGTTTTAGTTGTAGCTTTCTTTCGTAGCTTTTATAAGCTATTGGGACTGTTTGTTTTTGATGTAGTTGTTGCCAATAATTCCGGATGATAAAAGTAATCTTCAGAAGCTCCACTACGAAACATTCACTACGAAAAATTAAAAACAACAAAATGAAATAAAATTCAAAATTAAATAGAAGTTTTAGAAATAAAAATAAAAATTATTTAAAAGATAACAAGAAAACAGAATAACAACAAATACATAATATTAAAATAAAAAATATTTGGGTAATATTTCAAAAAGTAAATGAAAAAAGTTCAGTTTCAATGAAAATGGTTTAAAAATTCATTAGTAAAAAAATAAAAAATTGTGCCAAAAACAAAAAAAAATATATTAATGAAAAAATATAAAAAAAGCGTAAAAAGAAAAAATTTTCTAAATTATAAAAAAAGTAACTTATTAGGAAACTTAATAAGTTAAAAAAAAAGTTTTTCAAATTCTATAAGTTGCAGTTTACACACAAAAAGTTTTGTTGTTGCTTAGGACAACTTCTCTTTTGGAGTTGCGTATCAATATTTACTAACGGCGACTTTTTCTAAGCAACGATTTGACAATTTATTTCCTTTCTTACTAAACATTTGTTTTTTTTTATTGAAAATTTGCAAAATTATTGGGAAATATTAGAAATATCAATTTAAATTATAAAAAATTGTGTTCAAAATCAACAAAAAGTTCTTCAACGGAAAAAGATTCACAAAAACCAGAATTTGACAACAGAAAAAAGACTGCATAAACTAAGTCGCCGATCAGGAAAAAATCGGTGCCCGTCCGATTTCTTTTTCGCCCCCTCTTCAGGTTACGAGCTTCAAGAACAAAAATATTTGTGTGTAAAGTCGAATTAAGTGACTAAGGGCGGTTTTCTCAACGATTGAACGATTTATAACAAATATGCCAAAAGATGTTTTTGGACATTTAATTTCAGGAAAGTGAAGGAGACTCTATTGTAGCAGTGGCAAGATAACCAATTCGGCAAGCGCCTTCCCCTGTCCCTGTCTGCAATGTGTGGTAAGACGCCCCAGCTGTAAAGGCATGTATTTAGTTTGCTACGTGTTGCATGACGCCACCTCCAATGGCATACCAATATTTCATGGACATGGAATGTGTTGCCTCAACAAAAGTTGCCTTCATAAAAAATATTCATTCTACTTTCAATTTCCACGGCTGAGTAAAATATTGCCCTATAGTAATTTTCAAAACAAAACATAAGAATTGCAGAATTTTCTTTACAAACGCCCTATTTCAGAACTCATAAACGCCCCAAATAGTTGCAAAATGTATTCAATTCAATATAGGACGTTTTGAAACAAACTCTGAAATAGGTCGTTACAGTTTCTCTGATTTAAGGTCGTTTTCTGAGATAGGTTGTTTTCCAACTGACAGGCGAGATAGGATGATATTACTCTCAGCAGTTGTTATTGTTGTAGCTATGCAACTCAGCAGTCGATTTGTACTTTGTAAGACTAAAATTTATTAGACTACAAAACTGCACACTAAATAGGTTTCGAATAGTTCTAAGTTTCAAAATAACGAATATTCTGTTTTTAGCAAAACGTTTAATTCATTAACTATTTTCTAAAATTAACAAAATATATAAAATCACAAAAAAAGTAATAATGTTTTGCTATTTTCGGGTTAACAGCTATATACCAATTAGAAAAAAGAAAGAACTTATTCGAATTTATAAAATTTCAACGAGGCAAAAATTGATTTTGAGTTTCAAAGCATTTCAAATTTCCAAAAAATTTAAGATTTCAAATAATTTATGAGGCTTATTCTAGTTTCCACAAACAAATTCGCACCGATTTAAATTTGTTTTTCGCTGTTTTTCTAGTAGCCGTAATGAAATTTTCAATAACATTCAATTTATTTGTTTAAGGTTACTCGAATTGAAAAACTTAACTTGATCGATTTGACAACATCGAAATCGAAAAAGGTTTACAAAGAATAAAAACTTAACTAGCGTAGAACAGATAAAAATATATATTTTTTTCAAAAATACCGCCAAATTGACATTCAAATTTTTAGTTGCACTTTCGTTCAATTGCGTAGCATTCTTTTTATGGCACATTCGCTTAAGTATATGCACTTTTTTTATTATTTTTACAAAATTATTTTATCTTTAGCTCTAGTTTATTATTTATTTTTTATTATGATATCGAAAATAAATCGTTCCTCATTATAGTTTAGTTTCCAACAGTGCTAGAACATACCGATATATTCAGATGTTTAGTTTTTTGCTATCGGAAATTCAATTCAGATTTGTTTTCTCTTAAACTGGGTTTAAAAAAAACGAACCGTAATCGCATTTTTTTTATTATTAAATTGTATGGGTTTTATTGAATTTTTGGTCCGAAATTCAAATTGGACCAAATACTTCGGCAGTGCTCCCCAGTGACTGTAAATGTTTTAAGCTTGCTATAAGGTTAGACGTCAACTCACATCTTTATTCAAATGTGGAGTTGCACATCAGAACAAAATATTTTTATATGAAAATCACATACAAACTACATATGAATAAAAATATCGCTTAACGTCTAAAGAAAAATAATAAGCTTCAAGTTCTTCTGACACTAACACATTTTACAAATATTAATTAGAAGCAATGTTCACGCTTCCTATCTTAATAACGTATTGCTTCTAGCTTAAATTCTGTCATCAGCCTTAGGAAAGTTATCATTTAGAAACGCCAAACGGTATTGTTAAATGATTTATTTACTTTTCTAGAAATAATAAAATTATTAAGAGAAAGAAGTACGTACATCATATTTTCATTCGTATTGAAAATTTAATTAAAATAAAGTCACTTAAACACGCTTTGCAAACTTATCGTGCAATACAGACCCTATGGTGTGTTCGAAAATACGTAATGATTCAAACGCGATTGCAAGATACAACAGTGTTTAGAATTGTCAATGCTGTTATTGTTGTTGTACAGTATACATATACACTATTCCCTGCTTTATTTGTACATTCAATCACGAAAGTTGAGCAGGCCGTAATAAACAGAGTTACGCCAATTTCGCACAGAGGCTTAATGAAATAATTAGTCAAGTTTTCTACATTAAAGCCCTAATTGAACTCAATCTTACATACAAAATACAAATTATTATTAACTCATTATTGCTTTATTGAATGCCTAATCGATTGAAAAATCCAGTCGGTTTTGCTTGGTACTTCGAATTTTAATGTCAATGTAACAAATGACAATCAAAAATAAATTATTTTCGAAAATTTAAGAAAAATAGAAAAACACGAAAAAAATCTAATTTAATTTTCGCTGCATTTGCTGCAAAAGATTAGGCGCGGTTAGGCGCAACATCTATGGGTAGTTGCGCATGCATTTTATTTTGATTGTATGTATTTATAGTTAAGAAGGAAACGGCTGCTTCCCATAATCCAATTTTTGGTAAAAACGAAAAAATTTTTTGGGGCTACTGACAGATGTTCGCTTAATGAAGCAAAAGGGCCAGTATGAAAAGGGAGACTTAATTATTTCATTAAATATAATTGTGTTTCGATTAAGTTTCTGTGTGAAAACGGTATTATACTGAAATTACAGCCCTGCATTTTAAAACGTAATTTTTTTATCAACGGCAGCTTACTATGCGCATTAAAAACATATTTACAAAAGGAGTTCATTTTTTAAGGCGCAAAGCAAGTGTTACAACTACATGTCGTCTGATCACGCTATCTCCCTATAACTATCTAAAAATTAGTTTTAAAATGACCTCTATCGAATTTTTCTTTTAATCATAACATCATATCTCAGCTGAAATTGTATTGGATTTATATAGACATGGCGATTTTTAAAAAAGTTCAAACAAATTCTGAGATAATGTGTTTTTGAGTAACAATTCTGAGATAAAGAATTTTTCAAACAAATTGTAATGTAGATCATTTTTTCAATCACCTGAGTTAGCGCGATCTTCCACTCATCAGCTGACGATCTATTCAAAATAAAGTAACAATAAAGGTATGTGATTTAAAAAAAAATATTATATTAGATATGTATAACAAATTATTCAGTATATATGACCCGGTCCTTGAAAAGGTGGCTTATGACTTAAAAAAGAAATTGCGAGAAACAGCTGTTAAAGATAAACAATGCATTTCGTCAGTTTCTTAGTAGTTTTTCTTTTGCATTATGAACAGTCATGCCCAAAAGGCAAAGCACAAACCAGTTTTTGATCAATATTTTGGTTCCATTTCCATCGAAAAAAATGCTATCAAAAAAATTTGAGGATACTTCACCAACCACCAAAGTGGCATAGAAGGAACCAAAGGCTTCATCGTCTTTCATTTGTGCTCTTCTTTGTCTACATTTTTAGTACACTTCTAAGAAAGTTAGGACTTTCTAGTTTTCACCACGTCAAAGAGCGTCTGAAAAACTATCGAAACCAGAAAAAAAGTGGAAAAGTTTTCTTTGAGTCATAAGCCACCTTTTCATATACCGGGTCACATATACCGCTGTATATACCAGTTTTTAGATAAATATTCATGTTTTCATATATTTCTTTTCATGCTTTTCAGAATTAAAGTTTCGAAATATTTTAGATATACGACTAATTAATATTGAGTGGAGCTAGCTATCATAGAACTATTACACAAGCTGAAAGAAATTTATTGCAGCAGTGTTACTTTTAATGACAAGGCATCACGTTCCTCGGCAAAGTTTGGACAATTTTGAAAAATTATTGTTCATTACTATTTATCATAAAAATTTTTTACTGCACCGTTGCTCCAGTTGCTTTTACATGGCGAGCATGTGTTAGGTCGTGTATGCTAGCTTTTTTAATGTTTTTAATGCTCATAACTCAACAATTATAATAAAGATGTCGATCTCCGGTTTTTACCAATTTAGGGAACGAACTTTCGATTGCAATAAATCGTTGAAATTTTTTTTTCTGTGTAATTGGTCTTTTTTTGCGGAGCGTTACATGGGTATGTCAGTTAAGTATAAGCAGCATACTATCAATTAAGTAGCATTGTTGCAATATTGCTGTTATTATTGGCCGCCTCAAACACACCCACTTATTGTCGCTTACATAGTTTTTAAGGGCGACAGTTTGCATTTGCTACGGATGTAGCGCCGCTCTTTAACTCTCTCTAACTAACCACTTCTACACTACACAAAAATTATAATTGCATAAAAACATTTGAAATTATAACAGATGTTTATGTTTTGTTGGTTTTTGTTGTTTTATTTACATTTATTATATAATAATTCATAATTCATGTTTTATGGGAGTCATCAATTAATATAAATTACGTAAGATATGGAAAAACCAACAACAGATTGCTTGTTGAATTTCATTGTCTTTTAATCATAAGCTCACGCGTATGTGTGTGTATCACTGCCAATATACATTTTAACATAATTTCCCAATATCCACGTAGTTGAAAAGGTATTATTTTGTCACTACAGCCTTTATAACAATTAGTTATAATTTTTTTTGGCGTTGATTTGCTTTTTTTTCTTTGCAGCGATTTTCCTAGCGGTCGCATAAAAAAACAAAAAAAAATTCTCTTCGCTCCGAAGCCCGACAGACAGACTTTCTCTTTTAATTATGGCTTTTATTATTATAAAATTGGATTTCCCTACATACGTAAATATATTTAATTATTTGTATTAACACATTTGCACACATTCTTGTCACATATGTATAAGAAGAAAACAAAATTGAATAAAAAAGAGAAAAATAAAACCTCATCCCATTCACTCCACATTTCATATCAAACAGATTATTGCAATATCTGTTTTTTTTTAGTAGAGTTGTATATACTATGTATATGTCTGTATGTAATAATATTCACTGTATTATTCCTAACTACCATTTATTATATATTAATATCCCCTTTTATGTGTGTTTTTACTTTCTGTTGATTCCATCTATGGATGTAAAATCGCACACACAGTCCTTTTTAATGTGTGTGTATGTTTTATGTCTGCGTATGTGTGCATTACACTTTTTTGTTTCATTTATTATCAGTGTTCAATATTTGTGTATATATCTAATCTTTTGCATATACACATATCAACTATTGTAACACTTATGTGCATGTTAATATAAATAATATAATTATATTAATAATGATAAATTAAGTTAATTTTTTTATATACAACAATTATGAACATTTCGTTTCGTATTTTTTCTCACATTAACATTTTCTTTTGCATTACATTTTGACATTTCGTTTATCAATTGCTTAAAAATTAAAGATAAGTTTTATATTATAGGTTTATATATATATACATATATGTATATATGTATACATATATGTATATATATATCTTTATGTATGTATATTTATTAATAGTAGTTATAAGACTGGTCCTTTGTTTATACAAATTCAGCGTCATATACATATTTATATATGTATGCCGACCGGGCATGTCTTTCCGTAACCAAAATAGCTGGAAAGGAAACATGAGAAAAAGTTATTGAAGAAAACAGAAAAAAACTGCATGTAAAGAAGAAAGTATTGTGTTTGGTTTTCACTTGGTCAAAGTTAACCGCAAACCTTGTCATATCAATGTAAACGGCTTGTCATTGGACGTGAATAGCGTTTCGTTGTCCGTTTTGACTACGAAGTGACAATTAATAAAAAGATGATAAAAAAATGTTAAGGACTACCTTTATACAAATGGATTAAAAAATAGAAGGCAATTTTTCCTTTAATACAGACATAGTATTGTTGAATTTTGACTAAAAAACTTTAACAATAGCTCTTGTAAAAGAATTGTGAGATTTAAAACTATAAAGGTGGAGGCAAACCATGTACTTGGGATTAACTAATTGATTATTTAAAATTTAAACACGCGCTC